>PVJI01004312.1:0-110165 GCA_004026765.1 Micronycteris hirsuta
TTCCATTCTAAATGTGAGTTTAGCTGGATAGAGTATTCTTGGATGTAGGTCCTTGCCTTTCATGACTTGGAATACTTCTCTCCAGCCCCTTCTTGCCTGCAAGGTCTCTTTTGAGAAATCAGCTGACAGTCTTATGGGAATTCCTTTGTAGGTAACTGTCTCCTTTTCTCCTGTTGCTTCTAGGATTTTTTGAAAAATAAATTGTAGTAATGGTTTCATGGGTGTCTATAATTTGTAGCTTTTAATGTGTGCAATTTGTTGCAATATGTCACCTGCATTTACTATATCTCTAAAACAGAGTGGCATGAGATATAGGGCCTCAAAAATAAATAGTTCTCAGAAAATGATTTGGCTGCTCAAATTTTGCTAAACACATCAGTGAACAAAGCCCCATTTTTTTTCTTTTACTACTACTTTTACTCCAAATTCCCAAGGTCAACTCTCATGCTCCCATCTCAAGAACTTCCACAGAATGGACATATTACTGTCTCCATTGCATGGTCACACACAGCTCTGCAGGGGACGGGTCTTCATTTGCTTCTTGGGAAGGCTGGGTGGTGGTAGAGCTGGAAGGCAGGAGACAGAAAAGGAGGGTTTATCCGACCAGCACGAAGCATCAACCACTCTCTCTCTAATCGATGCACTTACATGCAAAAACAGTGAACAGTTTTTTTTAATTGAATCAGAATTATCAGTATTTTTTTTTTTTTTAGAGTAAAACATAAAATCAGGCTTCAGAGAAGAAATAACAGAAGGGATGACTAAACCTGACATATAAAGCTTCCTACCATTTGACCCTTCTCTATCTCAGTCCTTCATATCAAGAATTTTCATGGCTGGGCTTTCTCTTTACTGGACTAAGTTCTCTGAACTAACTAACCAGTGCTTGGAAACTCCACGAGAAAGTAAAAACTGTAATACATCACGTGATGGCATTGTCATCTGAATTCATATAACTGCTTTGGCTGGGATTCTTTATTGAGTTATTCAACTCTTTTTTGCTTGCCTATTTGAATTGAACAGTGCTTTCAGCATTGACTAGACCCTATTGGTTGTCCTTAGCAGTCATATATTATGAAGCAGGAGCCATGCGAGCTTCTGAATGGTCCTATTCATTCCACAGAGGGATTGCCCTCTACCTCACAGCTTTCCCAAGGCCCTTCCCATTTCCTCCCTGGCTCTCCACAGCTCTGCAGCTTCAGCTTTCCACTCCCCTGCCAGGGGGACTGCTTCCAGTCCAAGTTCATTTAGGCTCAGTTTGTTTCTCCATATGCATGTATATGTGGGGTTTTCCAATGCATCCACCATCCTCTCTTTACCAGCTACCTTTTCCTACAAGTGACAGAGTTTGGATTCAAACAGGAAAGAAAAAGTCCTTTTCCATTGCTGGGGCTTCAGCCTCCAGAGCTCTCCTGCTCCATCCTGTTGATGTGTGGAAGTGGATATGGTGGAACAGAATTTCAGAGTCATTTACCTGAAGAGTTTATATCTTTTGGACCTGTCCCAGCCAGCCCACTGTATCTCCAGTGAGGTTCAAATTCTTTATGCTGACCTCTTGTGGCTCATAAATTTCAACTTATGTGTGAGCTTTGTGTCTACATTTCTTGGTTTGCCTTGATTCACATTAGAAGGGCAGTTAGAGCTTATGAGTGACCCATTAAAGTAACCATTGTGAGTGTTTAAAGCAACCATTATGAGTGTACACACACACACACACACACACGTATATGTATTTCTATTTATGCACACGTTTATTCAAACTTTTTTTGCATCAACAAAGTAGGTAAGAGCATATATCATGTACAGATAATCCTAATCCATTCATGTATTTATTCAAAGCCATTTTTTTTTTTAGGTAGCTAAATTGTTGCATGGTTGAATCCATGACTGAGTTCATGTTAGTTGCCTATGGCTGCAATTTAAGTATGTGAAGATGCTGGATAATCTTCATGCACGATAAACTTTGCGGACTGTTACTTGTCAGGCACCCTGTCTCTTTCCTGACCCTTAGCATCTTGACTGTATCTCTCTTGAGTACATATTTTGCTGCATTATGATTAATTGTATGTCTGTGACATCCATGTGAACTTCACTATGGATAAAGATAGTGAAAAATGGACCAGGTGAGAGAACAAGACAGTCTTGAGAAGGGGATATAAAAGCATCAATAATACCTCATAGGATGTTTGTGAGAAGATATTGAGTTTAATGTATTACACAAAGCACTGAACACAAGTATTAGCTCTCTTCCCCCTTTATTCCTTTACATTTTTCCATGAATATTCTAGACTAGTTCTAGTATATTCCCCAAGCTGAGAACATGGGGACTTTTGTGGAGGTTGGACACCCTTTTGTGAACACACAGCTATCCTCTAAGGACAGGGACTTTTTTCTGTCTTGCTTATCCTTGCCATCCTGGAACTCTGAGTAGAGATGGGAAGCTTGTTCAAAATGTTGTTTTGTGGGCTCCAGCCTTAGAGACTCCAATTCAGTATATCCAGGGTGGGAAGCAGGGATCTGCATTTTAACAAATGCCCCAAGTCATTCTGATGGAGGGGATTTTCAGGTCACTTTGACCAACAGCAGTCTAGGGGTAGTAAGCCTCCTAGGTCATATATTGATTCCTTCCGGAGTACACTGTGGCCACATTAGTTTTTTACTAATATTCTAACATATGAAATATCATTGCCAGATGGATTTATTTATAGATTTCTTGATTTTTTTGCATCAGCAATTGCATAGATTCTTGAGAGAAGAAGTAAAGGTAGCATAAAACACGAAGTGAACGTTGTGACCCCATGTCCAAGTCTTGGTTGAGAGACAGTGTCAGGCTCTGCTTGAGACTTTCTCACAAGTTACTACTTCATAGCTAAATCCAAAGAGGCCAAGTACATGGAAACATGTACTTGTCTATCTTGTCTGATACTTGCCTCATGCACCATTCTCTGTGAACTTCTATTTTTGATCACATAACGCTTAGAATTCTGTCTTTCTGAATCCTTCCCAGGCTTCCAGACATAGCTTTGCCTCTTCACAGCACCTCAGGATCTTTGTTTTTGTGTAGGGCTGACCATGTGCTCCTGGGTATGCCATTGATTACAGATATGGCTCTTAGCCCGCAAGCTCAAGTGTGCAAAAAGTACTGCATTTGTTTTCTTTAAATCAGCGTAACTATAACTCTGCTTCCTCATTTCTTCATGTTGGTGGGAAACTCAGTCTGACATTCTGAGGGTCTCCAGATCCTAGGGCACCAGAACTTCTGGGGGGCCCTTCTGGCCAAGGTCAATTATCCACACAGGTTAGGGCTGCCTCTCATCCCTTCATGGCATTACGTTAAGTCTAGTGGCTCTGCTTACTTGTGCCACTGAGATATTTGATCATCTCACAATGATTGATTGTGAACTAAGGCCCTTTGATGCACACACAGCTATCCTCTGTGAGTTTTTGCACAGTATTTCCAGATAATGCTATCAAGCAGAGACCTCCCTCCTGGTGAGCAATCTATTTGAATCTAGAACAATCTGTTTGCAGAGTTTAGGCTTTGTTTGGATGTAAGTTGAAACTGAAAGCCAACTTCTTTTGTCTTTCATATAAGTCACTGAAAAAAGAAATATTATGGTCTTGGGTTTTAGAGAGGAAGGAAAATGATTTCTTTATTTTGACTGCTTCCTTGGGGAAATAGTCATGATATTGAAAACTTACTAGGACTTTGACTGTGTTATCTTATCTAATTCTTGCAACACATTCAGAGAAAGAGGGCCACCTCCAGTTCCTATAATTATAAGAGAAGAAACAGAGACTGAGAGAGGATAAGGGGTTTATTTGTATAATGAGAAAAATTCAGGTACAGAAAAATGGTGACTTGCTGATGCTAAAAGTCAACATGGCTCTCTTAACTCTAAGATCAATATTTGTTTTCCCACATCAATGTGGGTCTATTTGTCATGGCTACAAATTTGCCTAAAAGGACTATTCCTCTGAAACCCTCTGTCTTTTACAAGCACTGCTCATGTGGGTTGCTCACATTTGCCTATTTATAAGGACAACTGTAAGTTATCTGTAATATTTGGAAAATAAAATTTTAAAATAAATCTAAGACTTTTCACTTACGTATTTCTTTTGTGATTTGCTTAAAGGTACAATCAGTATCAGAAAAACAAACTTCTGAAAGTTACGCTCTAAGTTGCCCTAACTTTTGAGTGCCAACCTCTGCTCATCCTCGACTCCTCTTCTTAAAGTAAAACTTGTGATTTATTATTAAAAAAAGGCCAAAATTCATCTTCACAGGCAAAGAGATCCTTACGTTTTGATGGAAATTCTCCAGTGTCCGAAGTTACTTTGGGAGAATTAGGTCACTTTCCAGTGTATGTTCTATTCTCCAAGAGGCCTATGACTAAATCAACCCAGACTGATGCATGGCCCCAAATTCTCCAGAGAAAGAAATTCTTCAATGTTTTTTCTTCCATTACTTCACAATCCTTTATCTTAAGCAGGCTTTTCTACCTGTGCAACTTACATCTTGCCTGCTGCAATTTCAGGGTTTTTTTCTCCTGATACATGTTCAGAAAAGATGGAGAACAGCTGGCCTCCGTTCTGCATCTAACAACCCCTCTGAGACCTGAACACTGTTACTCATTTCCTTACCTTTAGTGAAAGAAATTTTTTTGCTGGACATTTTGGAAGGTCTAGCGGATACAGCTTTTAATAAAATATCCATAAACTGGAGACAAGCCATCAGATAGGAGATGACCTTTCTTGGAACCAAAGCGTCTTCAGGACCATAAAATTCAAGGGCAGAACTCATCTGAGGACTGACTGTATGCTGCTGAGACAGCCCCTGTGTGTGTGTGTGTGTGTGTGTGTGTCTTCTGAACAAGGCAGCATTTTATTCCCACCCATGGTGTTAGAACCATTAGCCAAGGGCAAGATTTTGGCACCATGTATGTTTACTCTCAAATATTTAACTTAAAATCAAGGAGAATAGATTTAGATATAAAAAGAAACCACAGCAAGGAGAACCAAAAGAGATGTAGGAGTTATAATTTGTGGTTTTGTTCTTGTAACTTCCAATATTCCAATATTTGATCATCTCACAATGATTGATCGAGTCCCACACTGTCCTAGGCATTGCCCTATGAACCCGGGCTACAGTGATAACAAGAAAGAAGCCATATTTGTATTCCCTTAAAGTAAATATCAAATTCCCTCCAATAAATCTTATTAATTACAACCCCTACCATTTAAAATTTTTGTTTTGTCATTGTGTCATCACTTTAAAAAAATTTCTTGTTACAGTTTACATTGAACACTATTTTGTATCAGTTTCAGGTGTACAGCATAGTGCATTTAAGAATTTTTAAATAATAGAAACAGTGATATAAATCCATTCAAAGAACTTAGAAAAATTAAAAACATAAAGGAGTGACAGGCAGCATAATCTTTGAAGAATCTTGGAATGAAATAACAGACTCTTACAACTGGAAGTTAACTTAGGCCCTGAGGTCTTGGTGTATTCAAAGAGAAACAAGGAGGACAATGTCCTAGGAACATCGTCAGAGGGAGCGGGATGGGAAGAGACAGGTCATAGAAAGCCAGAGACTGGGCTGCTAGGGCCTTGCAGACCAAGGTGCAAACTTGGGAGGCTGTTGGAAGTTATACACGAGAAGGGGATGTTTAGAGTCTCTGAGAGGGAGGATTTTGGCTGCATCCTCAGGTTTTAGAACATTGCCTGGCTTGTAAAAGGCTCAAAAAATATTTCTTAAATAGATGGATTTGCTCTCATCATCTTGACCACACCCTCTCAGAGTCCCTCTTCTTAGAAACCAAAGACAACACAAATAATAATATATCATTGTCATGGATTGGAAAGATTAATATGTTCATTCTACCCAAAACAATCTACAGATTTAATGCAATCTCTATTAAAATACAATAGAATTTTTTCACAGATTTACAAAAAATTTCCTAAAATTTATATGGAAGCACAAAAAATTTCTAATTGCCAAAGAAATCTTGAAAAAGAAGAATGAAATTGGAGGCCTCACAACCTTTGACTTCAAACTATACTGCAAAGCTATAGTAATCAAAACAGTATGGTACTGTCAATAGCCTTCTTAAAACAGGCAGAGAATTGAAAGCACCCCTTTTAAGTTGTCAGTCCATTGGACCAGACTAGCACCTCCTTCAACATACATTTTCCATCTATTCCTATAGCCCTAAGACATTTGCTTCTAAAGAAGCCTCATTCCATTGCTCACATGAAATTGTGAGTCATTAAATAGTAAAGCCAGTTGCACACTCCTCACACTGAACCCAAGATGGAGCCTAAATAGCAGCTGCTATCTCCTTTATAGTTCCCTTTCCTTGACCAGCCTGAGTAGAGTTGCTCTAAACCTTTCCACATAATTTTTGGTTTGAACAGAAATGCAGAACTTAACACTTACAGCCATTAAATTTCATCTTTTGGCTTCTGTTTGTTGCTTTCTAGAGAAGGCTGAACATGATTGTTTTTTAGAACAAAGATGAGAAGCCATGGAATTCCCAGAGCAGAGGGTGTGAAGTGTTTTCTTAGGAAGCGATTGTGGTAAGACAGGCACTTAGTTGGTGGACTAGAGCCATGGGGAAAATTAGGGAAGGCAAGGAGTTGGAGAAAGAGCAGACCTTGAAGTTAGGCTGGTTTGTGTTTAAATCCAAGCTCTGCCACTTACCACGAATTGGGCAAGTTAAAGAATCTCTCTTGATCCTGACGTTAGTAAATGGAGAATGATGAACTTTGGAGTGTTATTTCAACCATAAAGAGGCAAAGATGAGAATTGGTTGGAGGTAGAACACGGCAGGCTCTGAATAAATGCGTTAGTTATAGTTCTCTGCTGTTCAGGCAGTGTTTAGCAGACTTCCAATACTTACAGCATCCTTGTGCAGAAGACATTGCTTTCATTACCTAGGTGTGGAAACTCTGTGGTTAAGGATCAGCAGCAAGTAATCCCCAATGAGTGACTGAGTCAGGATGCAAATCCAGCCTTGTGAGACTCTCAAGCCCTCTTTTTTTCTCTCTGCCACACAGTCATTCTGCCTGAAGTTTTCAGGGGCTGATCGACTGCAATCCTCAAAGCAATTTGGTAGAGGTGGACCAGTCAGAATGGAAAGGAACTAAAAATTTAAATCTTGTACCTATATTGGGCTTATGCAGAGGTCAAGTTCCCTGAGCCAGTGTTGGGGAGGAAATGCCAGGGTGGTGTGGGAGGGGAGAGATGTCATCTTGCAAGATACCTAATGGGAACATATAGGGCCATACATCCTGGAGGCTTTAGACACACGAATGGCCAAAATAAGGGACTGAACAGGCTGGCGTCTCAGCCTCAGCATGATTTTCTGTGGTCCTAGGAGAATGAGTAGCTTATTGCAGACCTGAGTGCTAACATTTTACTCTTGAGTGCTTGCTTGAAATCCATGAACCTTCAACTTGACAGTTCTCATCCTCTCAAAAACCTCACGAAAATCCCCAGGTGCCTGAGTGCCTGTGTCTCATCTCCTTATTGGCGAGATGCGGGGAGGGGAGGACTATGAGGTTAACTTTACAATAGTCCCTGGGGAATTATCGGAAGGGGAAGCCATAATATGTGGGTTTTAGAAACAGTTTTGGGCTCCAGCCAGGATCCTTCTAGGATGCCTTGTGCTCAGAGAGAGAAATCCTGGGGCTAAGTCCAGCAGAGTCCCATGGGAGGGGGCTCAGGAAGGATTACATCCTGGTAACTCTGTTTCCTAGAAATCTGTGGCCTTGGCTTCTGTGAGGCTATAAAAAAGCAAACACAGTGTCTGCCCAAAGTTAAAAGGCTCTTGATCCATTTGGGGTTGGGGATGCTACAGGAGGTTTTTACAGCAGAGTTGTGGTCAAGTCTGACAGGAGAGTCTGTAAGCAGTGTGGCAGCTGGGGTCGCAGGGCTCCTACAAACAGCAGAGTTGTTGGGGTGTTCAGATAAGGTCACAGAGACAAAGAGTGAGCACAGGGCTGGCCATATATATAAACGCTTAATAAACGTAAAGAGATGGAGGATGGGAAAATTCTTAGGAAGTCAGAACATCAGTTTGAGCATCATATTCCCTCCTTTCCTATTCACAGCTCTTAAAAAAGTTTAATTAGCTCAGTTTATCCCTTATGTTGCCTTGAAATGGCTGATGTCCCTTTGGGGTAGACTGAGTTTGTTCAAGGGTAGTGAAGAGCGAGTGGGAGGAGGTATTAATGTAACTACAATACAGTTTCATGATGATGTTCTTTTATGAATTATTTATTGACTACATAACATATACAGGCATATTCCATATGAACACATTTCATCCTTACAGTCTCCTTGCGTTGAACATAGGTTATGTGACCAGTCTATAATGGGGTACATCTGGAAGTCTGACCCTAGGCTATCTGACTCAGAAGCCCAGGCGAGAACCGTGCAGCAAGGGACAGGGCTGTGAAGAGGGGGCTGTGGCTCCATGTTTTGGTCATTGGTGTAATCGTTAGCAAGCCTTTTGCAAAGCAGAGCTAGAAACCACCCTTACAAAGGGCTGGCCATTTATAAGGCCTTGTGGGGACTTCTGGGTGAATTACCTGACTGCTTTTTCCAATCAACATTCTCATGCCGTCTGGGTGGATTGTTCAAATCTCGCACGCAGATTATGTTGTTTGGACGGCACAGCATAAAAAAGGCTGTATAGGAAATGAATGGTTGGGGTTCTTTTTGAAGAGAGAAGATGGGAGATTAACTGGTTTAGATAACATAACACATTCTTTTTCTCGTATGCTTGGGGGCTTGTGTTTTATTTTAACTGCGCGTTTCAGAGGGCTCTCACAGCTGATGTGGTAGCAGGGAATAATTTAGCAGCCTGTGAACAAAGTTATGCAGTGTGGTGGGGAGAGTTTCTCTATTTCCTTGTTTTCATTTCCAGAAGAATCAAACTTTCTGTGTAGGCTGCCTGACATAGGCCATGGCCTCGTCGGTGGCTCCTTAATTAACAAAGAGGTTTTTATTTATCCAGTGCAAAGCTTGTCTTACCTCCTTTCCCCATCCGCTAAGCCAGCCATGCAAATCAGCACGTACTGAGACCTCAAAGAAGTCCAACTGTGGACTTAAAAGAATCCACACAGCCAGCTGAAGGGGAGTTTAATAATAAGCCTTGTCTCTCCTTTTCTTCTTCTTGGATTCAATATTTAGGACTCTCAATGTGTTTGCTGCAGGAGAATGCTGGGGCTCCCGGAGGCAGTCAGGGACTTGGGGTGGTAAGGGGTGCATTGGGAAGGCAAAGGGAAGTGTGACTTGGACCACAGCCAGCGATTGGACAATTCAGAATTTCCGCAGCCTCATGCTCATGGAAAAAACTTGGCAAAGATACAGCCTGAAATATAGGCCTAGCTTTTTAGCCCCTAGGGCCTCAAATTGCATGCATTTCCTTCCTCTGAAAGCCTCAGGCCAGCTTTACTCTCTCTTTCAGAGAGTCATGGGCTGGCTGAGAGGAACTGGACGTTCACCTGCCAGCTATGGCCCCTCTGACAGGTAGGAGGGCCTCTCAGGTTGTCAGGAGCAGCCCCCACTCCTGGCAGACAACACTGAAGCTGGCAGCAGAATTATGCTGTAACATACATTCCAGAGAGGGAGGGCCTGCGTTCTCCAGGAGATGGTTAGATTAGAAGGGTGCCTGGTTTTCTGTGATCTTTACCTCTCAGCTGAGTTGCTGGGGAGGGAACCAACTACAAAGACACCATGAAGACTGCCTCCATGTAATCCCCTCTGAGAGCCATTCTCTATCTGAATAAGAGGACAGAAGGTGAGTGATCAGCAATGTAGAAATGGTTTCAGGGGCCAGGACCCCTGGGCCTCTGCCTTTGAGTATCTTGTCTAAAAGCTTCCCTTAGCAGTTAAAGCATTAACGTGTAAAGGGAGAGGGTCCAGAGCGTCCTGGCTGTCAGAGTGGTGACAACAGAATGGCCATCCATTGGGTCCCTGAGCGGGGGAGGCGTTTGGTGCTCACTTATTATGCATGTGTTCCCTTTGATTCTGGACTGGAGCCATGTGAGTAGTTGTGGCTGATGGCTGTGCCACGTCTGGGCCGAGGCAGTAAAGAGCCAGTGCGCCGTCTCCACCTCTCTTTCCTCTGCCAGGTTAACCTTGAAAGGAATATGCTGAGATGGGTAGACAACTAGACCCAAGTCAGTGGTTGGAAAACAAGCCCTAGCAAGCCACCGTGGACTTCCAGTGAGTGAGAATCCAGCTTTTGTTGGGCGAAAACACTGTGCCAACCACTAACAATAATTATTCTAATAGGATGGTGTTGGCTGGTTGTTTCCAGGGAAAGGCTAGGAGCATGCAAGTGCTTCCCCAGAATAGGCTGAGGGAGGCCTGCCTCTGTCTACTATGGCAAAGCCTCTACAGTGTTTCTTTTTCGTGAGAGTCCTGAGTATTAGCCAATCTCCAAAGGGCATCTTTGTATTGTTGAGATCACTGCAGCCCAATCTGGAAAACACTTCCTAGATGTCCAGAAAGTTCTTATCGATATCTAGCAGTCTACCAACCTCTGGGTGTACCAATCACGATGAGCAGATCTGATATCACTGATTCATTTCAACAGGTGTTGACTGGGCATCCGCAGAGGGAGCTGGGATACAGTGGCATGTGGCCTGCTTCACGGCCCTGCCCCCATCCTCCCAGGGTGGCGATTATATAACATGGTGAGTGGCACGTACCCAGGGGCTGAGCTAGGTGTTGACACATGTCAACGGTCTCCTCCCAGCTTCTCAAGAACCCCATTAGGGAAGAATTCTTCTTCCACACTGATAAGGGGATGGACTCCCAGAGAGCCTCTGGGTCACAAGGCCAGGGAGTGCAGAGCCTTCTCTGTGCTCTTTTCAGTGCCCATGGACATTCCAAGATTCTTTCCCAGATAAGTCACAGGAGATCTGGGGATGTTTTCTCGATGGTCAGCTTTGCTCAGTAAGCAGAGACCTTTCCTACTGGTCATAGGTCTGAGGATGTGGGTCTGTGTGACGGGCAATGTTTCTCGAGAATCATGAAGTAAGTGCTTATTTCTAAGAAACGTGAATGTGCACTTTGTAGAGGGACTGACCTAGGACAGGCTTTGAAGAAAATCTGGACAGGTTCCTTCACTTCTTCTTGGACTGTGGCATACCTTCCTTCTCTGCCCACTCCTCCCCATTAGTGCATTTGTTGAGGAATAGCTAGATATTACCATCTCCTCAGATGTCTGTTTTCCATGGTCTTCCCTCTTTGGCTGGTAGGGAGATTTTGTTCTCCATTCTAGGTGCCTTTCCTTTGATTTAGGCTTTAGTAAAGAAGGAGAGTAACCGTGAATTAATCCATCAAAGGGGTGCTATAAAATGTCTGTGGCCCTGGTGTGAAGTTTTAATAATAATTATTACTGGATTGAGGATAGGGATAAAAGTGGGAATTAGAAGAAGTTGTCCAGAGTTGAAAAGTGTATTCCTCAAGTCAGAGTGTGAGAGAAAGGAACAGACCCAAGATGTGGGTTAAGAAGTCATCTTGTTCCAGAGCCAAAGAAATTGCCAACTCAGTAAAACATTGCCTTTGATCCTTTTGCTCCAGAGATTTTCTCTTTAATGGAGGGTAATTAATTATCATCATCCACTCTTACTTAGTAATAATCTTTTTATAGGCAGCTGGGCACTCCCCATGTGTGCTGTTGTCAAATATCTAGGCTGGAGGGAAGTGGTTCTTGCGTGGATGAAAACTGCATCCCTGGAGAGCTTCTGCCTTGGGGGGTATCCTCCCTAGGACTCTGTGACTCACCAGCTCTATGGAGCTTTGGGAGCCAGGTGTGCAGAATCACAGGTCCGCACATGCAGGATGGCCTCAGGGAGTGAGAAAGAGTGAACATGACCCAGTTCTTCTTGCTTGGGTGGCAGAAGCAATATGAGAACCCTGGTTATTATTAAAGAATTACCCGTGATATACCAACCTCAGTTCTGCCTCTGTTCTACCTGAATAGCGTTGGGCAAACCCTTTAACTTCCTAGGTGGAGCTCTCTGACTTGAGCTGGGCAAAACACGCGCTTTTGCTCTTGACCTCACTCAGCTGTTCATGCAGATGATTGAGCTCCTCTGGTGGCCAAAAGGGATAGGGTTTTTCAAAGACAGGTGCAAAATAAATATAAGATATTAAGGCTGACTTCACGAGGATTACATGCTTTGAGCCACGGTTGCAGCAACCTGCCCTTCTTCCCGTGGCTTTTTCTCTGGTTACTTTTTGGCCGGGAGGTTGTTCTGTCTCATGAAGGTGGATGGTGAGGTGAAAGGAGGAGAGGAAACTAACTTTTAGAGAATGTCTGAACTGGTCTCATTCTTCGCTAAGGCGCTTCGTCTAGGTTTTCTTACTTAAGCCTCACCAGAACTCTTTGCGGTTGTACAACTTATTTTACAGATGGATAAAGTGAGGCTCAGAGAAGTAAAGTGGCAGGCTCAAGTGCACATGGCCAAACCCTAGTGTCTATGGCGCCCAGAGGCTTGGCTGTTTGCTCTCTGCAAGACCTTCTCTTAGTTAGAAAAACAAGGGCTAGAGCGTGTCAAAGCCAGGGAGAGAATGAAGCCAGATTTGTCTTCCCCTCAATTTCCCTCCATCTTATTCCACTTCTCTTTCACTCTAACCCTTAAGTTGTGTCCATCCTGAGAGCTCAGAAATGGCAAAATGGTGGGTGGATTGACCCTCTGCAATCCTATCCTTCTTTCTTGACCTCAGCATCCCTTTCCCCTCACTCCACCCCTCCAGCTGCTGGTAGGAGACAAGCCTGCTCACCTCCCTACTCCGGGGCCAGGCACACTCTTCCCCTCCCTGCTGCAGCCTCGCCCACAGCCTCTCCCTGGTTCCTAGAGTTGCCAAGCTCCTGGCGACAGGGAAATCAGAGGAGGAACTGGGCTGCCAGGCTGTGTCAGGTACCTGAGACCCATCTGGGAAGATAAACAGAGTGCCCTGCCCTTTCTGTTTTCTGGACCACTGAGAAGACGGAATTCCAGAGATAAAGTTCCCTCCTTCTCCCCACCCTTAGCTCTTCCTTGCTGATGGAGCCTGCTGATTTCAGTCTTTGGAAGGGGTGGGGGAGGCCTTCACGAGGGCAGTGTTGTGGATGTTGCCTCATTCTCCGCCGGGAAGTCCAACAGCCACTCTCACGATGCTCAGTCCTGGAAAACTCCTCTTACTCTTTGTCTCTCCCTCTTTATTCGCTGCTCATGCCATTTTCCCACCTGAAATAGAATAAGAGAAATAGCGGCTAAGGAGTCAGTAGTACTGAATAGAGAGAAAGCGCTATAAATCCAAGAAATCCATCATTTCTGTTTTAGCTTCTGAGAGGATCGAACTAAGATGAGAGATGTGGTGTGTACATAAGTGAGAGAGAGGGAGAGAGAGAGACACTGAGACAGAGACAGATATCACTGAAGTCATACAGGAGAAGAGTAGAAGGCCATTGATAATAGAAGTCTCAGTTCAGGAGAGAGCTCAGAGGAAGGGGATGTGCTCAGAAGATAGCTCCTGGACCATGTGGTCTACTGTGAGATCAGGTAAGGCACAGGACCATAGCTGGGACTCCTGATACAGCAAGCATCGTCTGGAGGAGAGTACATTCTGGACTTGGTGGCTCTTCTTTTTTGACACTGTCATCTAAACAGATGAGATGTTTCAACTCCCAGACCATGGAGGCAAATTCGTACACCATATGGCTACTTCCTGAGCAGAACTACCGGCTCAAATACTTTTCTAACCTCTTGAATGTGCATAATTTCCAATCTCCCAAATCCACACTGCTTAGTCGTTCTCTCACTAGAAAACTAAGTGCTCTTTGTCCATGGCCACAAGCTGAGGACTGCAGAGCTGACCACGTACACAGTCCCTGCCTCTCACTGGGACCATTCCCTGAAGAACCTCCATAGGCATTATCTCATATAATCGCCACAACTAGACTCCCGCTTGGTAGAAGAAGCTAAAGAGATTAAGCAACAACACAAGCCCAGAGACGTACTGAGGAGCAGAGCTGGGGTGCCCACCTGAGCACCCCAGCTCCAAGACCTGTGCTTTGAGCCTGGCGGTTGGAGAGACCCTCCTCTTGAGAACCCACCCATTACACAACAGGATTCCCACTTAGTTCCATCCTGTTCTGTTATTTATTGCTGCGGAGCAAACGATCCCCAAACACGGTAACAAAGACAACTGTCCTGCCCTTTCAAAGTTTCAGGGACAGAAATTTACTGAGGGCACAATGGGAACAGCTCTTCCGTGCTTCATGACGTCTCAGACCTCAGCTTGGAGGACCCGATGGTTGGAGGTTGGAATAGTTGGGGCTGCGGGAGTCACTTCCAAGATGGTTTCTCCACTCACAGGTTTGTGCCTTGGCTGGGACAGCTGTCATCTTGCAGTACTGACATGCCTTATGGCCTTATGGTCACAACACAGTGGGAATCCTTACATGAGACTCGGGGCTCCAATACTGGTATCCCGGGGAAGCTAGAGCTGCATCCCTTGAGAGCTAGACTTGGACATCACCTAGCCTTAGTTTTCTTATCCGCTACTGGTCAAGATGTTACAAACGTGCTCATATTCCAGGGAGGGGACAGGGACCCCACCTCTCAATAGAGTATAGTCAAAGAATTCATGGCCATGTTGTAAAACCACTATGTGTGTTAAAATTCTCTGTCAGTCAGTCAGTGAGTTGAACACTTCATATCCTGACATATGCCAAGGAAAAATTACATGCTGTATTGTTTGGTTTCTTTCTTCTTTTTAAATTAACTAAACAGAAAGTGTTGAGATGGAGAAAATTGGGGTCTTTGTTTATCTAAAGGCATCTCCTTCCCCCTCACCATGGAGATGCGGTGGAAGGGGAATCGGCTCAGGACAGAAGAGAAGGTGGCCACCACCCACCTATGGAATAGTAACTGAAGGGGCACCGGAGAACCCAGCCACCTCGGCTGTGGTTCAGATGTGGAATCAGCCCACCTCATGCAGCTCTTCCATTTTACAGCTAAGGAAGCTGAGTCTAAACAGGAGGAGAGCCTTGTCCACGGCTGTGGGATCCAACACGTTGAAATGAACTACAGCGAAAAATTCATTCTTTGGTTGCATTTCAAGTGCTTTATAGCTACATGTGGCTGGTAGCTGTGGTGTTGGACCATGCAGTCATAGAATGTGTCCATCATTGCAGAAAGCTAGTTTTAGAGAGAATCCTGGTCTAGAGCCCTCCTCTGCTGACTAGGCCCTGAAATTACCCCGGGGAGGCTGTTGTGAATGAGCACACTGTTCCCAGAGGCTCAGAGCGCATCTCTAAGTACAGGACCTGCCTCTCCTTTTTGCCTGTGCACTTTCGTCTGGCTGACTCACTGATTAGCCAGGTGACACCTCAAGGTGTGCTGAAAGAGGCTGAATGGAGGAGAGATGGGTGACCCTGAGGTCCCCACTGGGGATGGGGGTACCCAAGACATAAGCGTATTTAGCAGCATGGGGGTGGGTTAGCTTCTGAGTGGGGAGGAGCCCCCTGTCAGGTGAGGAGGCACCCCATCCTGTCACTGCAGCAGACAACAGGCTACAGTCCCGGCCTGTCAGGAGCCCCTCACCCCCTACTTCTCAGCCTACGGTGTCACCTCCCATTGGGACAGGGGTCCAAAACACTCCCTTAAATCACAGCCTCTTAGATCTGCAAGATGCCAGCATCTCCCACTCCCTTTTGACCAACATTGCTGCCCTCTTTCCTGCTGTAGTGAGGAGCTAGCCATCGGCAGCCTTCCCGTCCCATTGCCGGGCGCCACTGGGGCCTCTATGGCCCTGTGCTCACTCGGAGGCCGACTGGTAGAGGCGAGTGCGGGCTCCTGCCCCGCTCTACTCCCGCATACTCCTGTGTGTCCATCGGCCAAGTCGGTTCATCCCCTAGGACTGCTCTTCCTATCTGCCAAATATAGGTGGGCTGGTGTAGGTCGGTGCTTCTCACACCTTACACAGATCTCCTGAGGATCTGTCTAAAATGCAGATTCTGCTTCTGTCAGTCTGGTGAGGTCCAAGATTCTGCATGCCTAATAAGTGCCCTTGTGAGGCTTCTGCAGCTGCCTTGCAGTGGCAAACTTTTGGGACTGTTCTACAGAACTTCCTGTGGTGATAGACATGTCCTGTATCTGATCTCTCCACTATGGTGGCCACTAGCCACAGAGGCCAATGAGCAGTGAAATGTGGCTAGTGACTCCAAGGACCTGACTTTAAATTTTATTTAATTTTAAGAGATTAAAATTTCCATATGTGGCAAAAGGCTATCATCTTGAGCAGTATAGGTAGATCATTTCCAGATCTGCTAGACCAGATAATTTCTAGACCAGCTGTATGGATTTGGATAGGTTATTTAGTCTCAGAACCTGAATCGTCTCACCAGGAAAAAAAAATGGGACAGCTCTTCCTGTCTAAGAGGGTTGCTGGTGTGTGTGTGGGAGTTAAATTATAAAATAATTTGTACCCTGTATAGCTGTAGGTTATATAACAATAATTATTATAATAGTAAGTTGTTATTATTATATAATTTAATGGAGTGGTGTGAAGATAAATGGCATTGGAATCAGATAAACCTGGGTTCAGACTTTGTTTCCAGCATTTTCTACCTGTGTCATGGGCCCACTCTGAGCCACTGTTTTCTCATCTATAAACTGCAAATAACAGTAACCCTTTCACAGGACTGCTGAGAGAATCGGAATGGTTTAAAAGTTAAGACGTGATCAATATAAGGCCTGGACACAGTAGGTGCTCAGTTCATGTTCAATGTCACAGTGGGGCCACCCTGGGTGGGGGGGCCTGGGTTCAAATCCTGGATCTAGCTGTGTAAACGTGGGCTTGTTACTTAATCTCTCTTTGCCTCAGTTTTGTCATCTTTCAAATGGAGATGCTAATACTTGTCATAAAAGGTTAAATTATTTGTGACTTTTGCCATTTAACAAACATTCACTGAGCTCTCTCTTTACATATCAGATTCTGTGCTGATGCTTGAGACATAATGACAAGTTAAAACGGAAGCTGTCTATATGAGTTACTATGTGCCAAATCAACACTCACAAGAAGAACAGAGTACCGTGAAGCAGAGACGCCTGATGCTGCCTGCAAAGGCCTTGGACTGGGAGTCACCCTGGGGTAGAGACATTGCATGGACATGAATATTGCCAACACTGGGCATGAACATGCATTTGCCAGCATTGGAGATGAGGGTCTGGAGCTAGGAAGAGAGGCTGGACTGGGGATATGAATTCATGAATGGTCTACTTATAGAGTTACCAGAGAGCAAGGAGACAAGATTTGTAGAGGGTCAAGCACAGGATACACCTGAGGGGCTCCATCCACCTGAGCGGGTCAGGATATGGCTGTCTCCTGCCCCCTTCCCTCCATGGCGCTTTGGAGTGGCACCTCTAATGGCAGAGCAGAGCCAAGCTCAGTCTCTGCCCTGGCACCTCCAGTCATTGTTTCAGCTCAGGTTTCCTGAATCTGGAACCATTTCTTTTCCTGGTCGAAACAATTCATTAACAAATCTGGATGCACCAAATAAAATACCATCAGAAACTTACCAGTTGGTGGACATTTTACTGAGTTCCCAGATGCACAAAGCATCTATACATTTAACCTAGAAGGGGAATGAGGTTTGAACTCTTTCTCTCCTCAGGAGATCCAATGGCCTGACCCTCTATCACAGGTCTGCGTGCTGCTCCTCCGAGCTTCTGCTGCGTTTGTAGCCTGTACTGATCATTTGTCATTCTGCAAAAACAGAACAAAACAAACAAGATAGTTTACACTGGCGAACCTTAGGTGAACCAGTATAAAACATTGGGTTTCCTTCACGGGAAGAGGCTTGTCCTGAGAGACAGGAATACGTCTCGAACCTCTGTATAGATATCTACACAGCCACCAGCTCTGCAGTCGCTTAGGGTGCTGGGTACCTGGGTGACCCAGTCCCCGTGCCTTTGCCCCCTTGGGGCAGGTGGCAGCCTCTCAGGGGATATAAGAAGGAAAACAAGGACTTGCTCAGCTCTCCTAACGCCCTCGCTCTGAAACGTACTGTCTTTCTGCACCTTCAAATACTCTCGGAACCGAATCAGTTCCCCGAAAAGCAATGATTAGAAAGCCAATTTGCTAAATGATCAATCCAGATGTGCCAAATTTATCAAATTGGATACTTTATACTATTTGACTATTTTATAATTTGACTGGAGTGTTTAGCTGCTTTAACAGAAATATTTTCAATTTAATTGTCTCATTTTTGTTACTGATGATGATGCATAAAGAAACATTTTGATCATTAGTAATGCTATTTCAGCATTTCCACATGGGAATTTTTCAGTGCATGCAAATATTTATGTGGAACTGTTTTAATTGATGGTTACTTTTGATTTTCTTTGCATGCTCTAGAACATAAATTGAAATTTGATTTCCTTTAAAACTCACTTTGCATGTTTTCAAATTTAAAAGTAAACTTTTGATCTTTAGTATTGAAGATTTAGTTTAAAATTAATTTAAAATTCTGATATATTTCCAGTGCTTTTGCATATACATATATTAAATGTAAATGTCAAATTGCCAGAAATAGAAAATCAAGGCAGAGAAGCAGTTTGAGAAATTGGCAAACACTCTTACAAAGTGCTTGAAGTTTAGAGAAATGAAAACCGACATTGTAGAACAACAGAAATCAGAAGTGGCTGAAAAAGTCACACTACCTACACAATGTTGATATACAGCATCCAATAGGGAACAATAAAAATTTGTTGTTTTTGTACCTATTATCAGAAATAATCCATATTTTGTGACACAAGCGACATTGTCTCTTTTTGGTAAAACAGCCAAGCAACTATAAATAGGTTTTGAAATGCCAGTTTTGGTTTTTGCCAATCCTCTTGGGTTTTCAGTATTTCTCAGGCAGTCAATCTACCTTAGTTTATTATTTCCAGCCATTGGTAGCCATATTTGAAAGTGCCAAATGGTTGCTCCCGCTGCGTCCAATTTGATTCTTCCTTGACTGTGTGCTGGTGCTTGTCACATGACTGGTGTGGGAAGTCTCTTCTGCCTGTCCTCACCTACTTTCCATTGCTTTGGGTGCATGCTTTTCCTTTGTGCCTTCTGCAGATTGCTGGCAAGTTGATATAAAATTTTAATTAACTTCAAATTAAAATAAATTAACTTGAAAAAGCAATCAACATAAATAGATTTCTGGATGACATTAATTTATAATTTAAAATTTAATTCCATATTTTAAATGATCCAAAAAAAAATCACAATTAGCTGGAAAAATATTCCCAGTTAAAAATTAGAATATATTGAAGAACTTTTCCTATTATAAACAGAAATTTCAGTGGATTAATATTCCCATTAAAAATCACAACATGTGAATTTGGTAAATTTTCTGACTTGGTCATTTGGGAAAATGAGCTTTCTAAGAATGGCTTCCTGGGAATTAGCTTTCAGCAAATTGGCATTTAGGGGAATGAGTTTTTACCAACTGGTCATTTATTGAAATGATTTTCACTGAACTGGTGAATTTCTACCCCTTTCCACCATCTCTCTTGAGTTTTCTGGAATCCCCTATTCTACCCCCATCCTCCCCTTGCCCTGAGCTCCACATGAGTTTCCTACTAGCTCAGTTTCTCAGGGGTACAGATTCATTTCATGAGCACTTAATGGCAAATCTTTAGGGGGTAGCGGCAATATTCAGGTGGTTTCTTTGGGGCCTTTGGTATGCCAGAAACTCTGGGTTTTAAAAGGGTCTAATGATATGGGTACAGTATTCTCGTTCCCTTTCTGGCTCTGCCTTGAGAAACACTGAATTATTGAACTGAATCCCCCCTAGCTGGAGGGGAAAAATTAAGGCCCCTAATTTAGTTCTGGAGTTGGAAGAGACCTTAAAGATCACCTAGTCTGGAGTTTCTCAACCTCAGCACTAGTGACATTTTGGGCCAGGTAATTCTTTCTGTGGGGGTTTTCCTGGGCGTTGTAGAATATTTAGCAGAATCTCTGGCCTGTGCCTACTAGCTGCCAGTCGCCCCCTCCAGCTGTGACAATTGAAAGTATCCCCAGACATCGGTAAATACTGTCTGGGAGGGAGTAAAATTATCTGCGGTTGATACCCTCTGACTTACTCTTCCATCCAATCTAGGACTTCCTTTTCCATTTTACACCGTATACCTCTGAGTGCTGCAGAGGTCTGAGAACTCACTTTCTCCCTCCGGTTTTCCTGGGAGGCAGCTTCACTGGTGTCATGAAGAGAGCATGGGCTTTGGGATGCACTGCGCTGGGGCCAGAGCTTGTCTCAGTAACTCATTAGGTGTGACCTCAGGCAAACCTCTTAAGTCATTTCAACCTATTTCCTGATGTGTCCTAATCTCTGCTTTATTAATTTATTGCAGGAAATAAATAGCTATGCAATGGCTAAACATTTTATGCATATAGAATGCCTGGCCTTCGGTGTGCTTGATAACTGTATTCCTTGTATTGGGCTCAAATCCCCTATCTTTTATTTCCCCTGGCAACGGGGAGTGTTCCTGTCCCCCCAGTAGTCACATGTTGAAATCCTAATGCCCAATGGGATGGTGTCAGGAGGTCTGCTTTTGGGAGGTGATTAGGTCATGAGGGTGGAGTCCTCAGGAATGAGAGTAATGCTTTTGTGAAAGAGGCCCCAGAGAGCTTCCTTGCGCTTCTCCCACGTGAGGCAATGAGGAGAAGTCGGCAGTCTGCAACCCGGAAAAAGACCTTCACCAAAACCTGGCCATGCTGCCAACCCTGACCTTGGACTTTTGGGCTCCAGAACTGTGAGAAATAAATTTCTGTTGTTTACAAGCCATCCGTTTTCTGGTGTTTTGTTATAGTAGCTAAACGAAGACACCGTCCTTAGCTCTGCTCTTATACCCTAGTGCCATGCGATCAGCTCTTTGGACCTTGCAGCAGCTGTGAATTCAGCCGTGGCAAGCTGCCGTCCCATGTGTAGTCCTTCTTAGCAGACCAAGCCCCGTAAACCTTGATTTCTTCTCAGGCAGTTCAGTGGTGAGAGCATTTCCGTTTAAGGGGAAGTTCATCATTAAGTCAGTATGAAGCTGGATTCAGGGCTGACACCGTGATATAGAGAGGGGCCTCCTAAGAGGTCTTGCCTGCAAAGGGCGCTCCTCCAAAGCTTGCAGCGTCGCCGCAGAAAGGCTGGGTGTTCACTCAACCTGTGTCCAGAAAAAGTAGCTGATGAGCCAAACCCCATGAGTATGCTTTTCTGTAGTGACACCCTCGTGCTCGCTGCCCCACAAGGGCCCAGGCGAGGAGACTCAGGTGACACTGCCCTTGGCATCTCTCCTTCCCTACCAGTTGCCCCTTCGAAATTAGCTCCTGACACTTTCCAGGAAGTATACGTGAGACGCAGACGCTGGAGCCTGGGGATCCGAGAAGCCACATGACTCCTCGGACAGCCAGCCTTTGCTAAGCAGTTTTAAAAAGAGCATTAGTCAGGGAGCCACCAGCTAGCCCTCCTAGGGGGATTCCAGACTTCTTGGGGAGGCCGGGGGCTGGGCTCACCACGCATGCCCCCACATGTAACCTGGACTTAACACAGCTCAAATGGGTCTTGTCAATTTCATGCCTGGAAAAGACAGGCCCCAGATTGCTGCCTGGTGTCCCGAGAGTAATTCTGAGTCCAAGTACTGGGGATCCATCTGGCTGGGGCCACAACAATCCCCCAGTTGTGAATGACGGGCCCTAGAGGGGAACAGGGGACCTAGGGGATTTGGTTTAGTTGATTTTTATATATTTGAGAACATTGTCTTACATGCCAGAGGACGCTTTGTTTCTCCTTGGACTGAGGAAGAGAAATGGCTTTGGAATGGCTGTAGTTTGAGAGGATGGCCTCCCCAGGCCCCACTAGAAACAGGCAGAATCGTGGTTAGTGTTCGGACTTGCACACGAGGCAGTCCTGCCTGCCGTTCCCTGGAGCGGGACGGCCTGTTAGCCAAGGGGATTAGAGCAGATTGTTTAAACACGGCGTTGCTGCGTCTGGCCTAAGGCTCTGTGCAGTTCACTCCTAGACAATCTCTTGATTTATGAGCCTAAATCACATTGAGCGCTATTGTGAATCACCAGTTCCCCTCCCTTGCAAAGTTCTGAAGATAAGAGTTCCAAATGGGAGGCTTTCCTGGACCCAGGGAGAAGAGCAGGCCTGTATTTTCTAAGTCTAGGAAAAAAGTTTAAGCTGATTTCTG
Organism: Micronycteris hirsuta; assembly: GCA_004026765.1. Lineage (NCBI taxonomy): Eukaryota > Metazoa > Chordata > Mammalia > Chiroptera > Phyllostomidae > Micronycteris > Micronycteris hirsuta. Next base: position 22,253 of record PVJI01004312.1, read on the forward strand.
GACATCTCTGGGAAGCTTTGGAAATGTAAAGAAGAAGAGCCATTTTAAAGAGTCTTTGGCTAAAGAATGTCCATCTGGATTCTCTAGTTCGGTCTCCTGCCACAGCTATGAAGCTGTAACCAAACTTGTTCTCAAGAGCCACATACCTTGGGCTTCAAGGGTCTTTAGTCAAGATCGGCTTCCATTTCATAACCTCAGAGAAAGTCAGAGAACTAAAAGAATTCAGAGGCCAGTCAGTTCAAGGCAGCAGTTCTAAAGTTAAATAACCTGAGTTTTAGTGAAATGATGTGACTTGCCTAAAACTGTACATCAGTTCGTGTCAAAAATCTGGACTGTGGCCCTGGCTGGTGTGGCTCAGTGGATTTAGTGCGGGCTGGGAACCGAACCGGGACCCTTTGGTTCCCAGTCAGGGCACATGCCTGGGTTGCAGGCCAGGTCCCCAGTGAGGGCTGTGTGAGAGGCAACCATACATTGCTGTTTCTCTCCCTCTCTTCTCCTCTCTCTAAAAATAAATAAATAAAATCTTAAAAAAAAAAAAAAGAAGTCTGGACTGTGATAGTCTTTCCTCCTAGTTCCAACCATTTTAGCAGAACCCCACCGTGCTTCCAGATCCATCAAACCCGTGTTTGCTGAGGGACTTTCAATTGTTTCGTGAGTTTTCCTTTTTTCTCTTCTAAGTAGCTGTTCTTACTCCGGATGGGAATAGTGAGCCATGAAGAATAGTAGCCTCTAAATGTTTCTCTCTCCCTTCCCCCTCCCCTCCCCTCCCCTCCCTTCCCTTTCCTTCCTGCATTAAAAAAATTAAGGCAATGTTTTAAGAGCAGTTTTAGGTTTTCAACAAAATTAGCAGGTTCAGGGACTCCCACACTTCCTGCCCCCACACGAGCATGGCCTCTCCCATGGTCAGCATCACTTGCTGGAATGGCACTTTTTAAACTGAAGATAAACCTGCACTAATCAGTGACAGCCCATAGTTTACCTCAAGGTTCACTTTCGGTGCTGTACATTCTATGGATTTGGACAAAAGTATAATGGGGTGTGTTCATCATTACAATATACAGAGTATTTTACTGCCTTTAGATTTTTCTGTGCTCTGCCTATTCATCTCTCCATTCCCATGCTTGGCAACCACTGTTATTTTTATTGTTTCCATGGTTTTGCCTTTTCTAGAAAGTCATATATGTTGGACATACATACAAACAATATGCAGCCTTTTCAGATCAGCTTTTTCATTTAGTAACATGCATTTAAGTTTCCTTCCAGTCTTTTCATGGCTTGATAGCTTGTTTCTTTTTAGCACTAACTAATATTCCATTATCTGGATATACCCACAGTTCATTTACCCGCTCACTTACTGAAGGACATCTTGGTTACTTCCAAGTGTTGGGAATTACAAAGCTGCTATAAATATCTGTTGATAGCAAATGAGAACATATTTCAGGTTTTTGTGTGGACATGTTTTCAGCTTGAATACCAAGGAGAGTGACTGCTGAAGCATAGGATGAGAGTATGTTTTGTTTCTTCGTGAACATTTCCAAACTGTCTTCCAAAGTGGGTGTTCCCTTTTGCGTTCCCACCAGCGATGTGTGAGTCCCCGTTGTCCCACAACTTCATCAGCATTTTGGTGTTGGCAGTGTTTTGGATTTTGGCTGTTTTTTGTGTGTGTGTAGTAGTATCTCACTGTTGTTTTAATTTGCAGTCCCATGATGACATGTGATGTTGAGCATCTTTTCACATGCTTATTTGCCACTAGTTTATCTTCTCTGATGAGGTATTTGTTAAGGCCCACTTTTATTTTTTTAAAAAATTATTTATTTATTTATTTGAGGGAAGGGAGAAACATCGATGAGTAAGAGAAATACCAATCACTTGCCTCTCGCATGCTCCCAACCGGGGACCTAGCCTGCATCCTAGGCCTATGCCCTGACCAGGAATTGAACCACCAACCTTCAGCTTGTGGGAAGACACCCAATCCACTGGGTTACACCAGTCAGGGCTTTCGGCCCATTTTTATTTATTTTTATTTATTTATTTATCTATTTGCAATGCAAATGTTGCCATATCTTTATTTTTATTTTTTTATTCTTGTTCAAGTACAGTTGTCTCTTTTTCTCTGCACCACTCCTCCCCACCCCACCCACCCCCATCTCCCACCCTTAATCCTACTCCGCTTTGGCTTTGGACCATTTTTAAAAATCAGGTTGTTTGATTTCATATTGTTGAGCTTTAAGAGTTCTTTCTGTATTTTGGATAATAACCCTTTATCAGATGTGTTGTTTGCAAATATTTTCTCCAAGTCTGGCTTTTCTTTTAATTCTCTTGATACTGTCTTTTACAGAGCAGAAGTTGTCCACTTTGACAAAGTCCAGCTTATCAGGTATTTTTCTTTTTTATGGTTTGTGTCTTTGATGCTGTGTCATTGCCATACCCGAGGTCAACTTGGTTCTCTCTTTTATTATCTTTTAGGAGTTGTATAGTTTTGTGTTTACACTTAGGTCTATGATCCATTTTGAGTCAATTTTTGTAAAAGGTGTAAGATCTGTTTTTACTCATTTTTCGGTAGGGTTGCCCAGTTGTTGAAGAGACTGTTGTTGCTCCATTGTATTGCCCTTGCTCCAATGTCAAATATCAGGTGACTGTGTTTATGGGCGTTCCTTTTCCTTTACTGAATATTTACAGAATATTTCATTGCTCAGTAACAGTCACTGAATATTTATCGAGTCCCCTCTGTGTGCCAGCAATGATGTTAAGAGCTCTGATGCTAACTTCACTTTTAATCCTCAAAGTAACTCTAAAGAGTAGCTATTCTTTGTAGCTACATTTCACAGACAAGGACACAGAGATTTGAAGTGACTTAATTGCCCTGTTTGCCCAGTGAGATTTGGATTTGAGTCTTAATTCTGCCGTTGTTTCCCTAGTACTTGAATTGATAATATGATATTGACCATCCTGTTCTGCTAGACGGCATACTCATTTCAAACTAGTGTATCTCTAGTTCACAGTCGCTCAAAGTCATGAATAGACATAGTGTTTCACCAGGTAGCCCCTTTCAGACCAGCTTGCAATGTTTTACATCGTCTACTTCATTCCTCTTTTCATGAGACCTTCCTGATGTTCCCATGCCACACGGAAGTTAGCATGCCCATCAGCAACTGAGCCAGGCAGTATTTCTGCGGGGTGAGAATTACTTCGGGCAATGTGAAGCGATCAGGATCGCTGACTCGGAGGTTAGATGAAACACGATAACCATACTACTGACAAAGACGAAATAATGTTTGCCATTCTTATCTTCTAATTTAAAAAAAAACCATGTTTTAAAAACTATGAATCTTGATGAGTCAAACATTACCAGGACTGTGGTACAGGATGACCACTCTGGATATCAAACCCAGAAACATTAGGGAAGAACTGAAGCCGAAAAGGTGGTTTGTGGTCACAGGAAGTTTGACATCCCAGATGCTTTCAGACATGGCTCCCGCCCACTTCTCCAATGACAACTATCTTCTGCTGATTCCCTAGACACGTCATCCATCACAGAATCATTTAATCACTGACTCTTTTCTGGATATATTTCTTAGATGGTTGCTCTTAAGGGCCTTTATATCACGGTGTCTTCTTCAAGGCTTGGTTAAATATCACCTTCTTTGTGAAATTTTTTCTGGATCTCTAGCTGGAAGAAATCTCCCCTCCAATGACTTCCTCCTCTAACTTCTTATCTTACTTGGCACATTCTACCTGGTAAAGTAGCTACTGACTGACATAGCTTAGCTTAGCTGAGCTTAGAAATGAGAAACCAATGAATGATTCTAAGAGGACAATAAGAGCCAGATTCATATTTGAATTTTGTCCTGTTTTTCTGTGCAAAGTGGTTGGCCAGGGTGAGTAGGACAGTGAGATTAAAAGAGCCTTCTTGACGTCTGGAATGAAACCAGATAGGTAGAGGTGGAGACAATGAAGGTAGATGAGGGAGTTCTGCAATACTTTGGGGTCCTTAGGGAGCCATGTGAGTCTGTTCTTTCTGGCCTCTGGTTTCCCAATTCTTTGTCCAAGGTTATATTCCAGTTCAACATTTCTTCCTCTTTTCTCTGACATTCTACCTAGCTACATGTGTGCACATGTGGTGTATGTGTGCATGCTTGTATATTGTGTGTGCACACATGTGCATGTGCATGCACATGTGTGTGCATGTACATGTGTTTGTGTTGACCTGCTGTTGTCACCATTGCAGTCAGTGCTCCGGACACAGATGCAGAGAGATGAAATGCCAACAAGTGACAGTTGGATATAGTTTTAGAATGAATAAGGCTGGAGATTGGACGCTGATAAAGGAAGAGTATCTCTGCTTCGCTTCCTGAATATCAGACTGGTGGGAACCCATATGCTGGTGACTGAAGGGGCAGACTCATCTCCTGACCTTGACAGCTTGAAGAATAGGAGGATCTCTCCACCCACTCAATACTTGCATCTCTTTATAACGTGTGAGGGCCATTTTGATGCAAGGTTAAGGACATTGCCAACATGACCTCTGGAAGGCCCCTCTGAGATAAATCATCTGTGATATTGTCTCTTTAGCTGTTATGAATGTGGAATATGGATCATTATTTTAGCCACGTGAAACCTGAGAACACTACATAAATTCACATTATTGCGCAAGAATGGTTATAGAGACCTTGTATGTTTTCATGGTTACTCTTGCAATTCCTGTGTTCCTTCCTTACTTTGGTTTATTTAAAATTATGGTCTCCTCCAGGAATAGAGATATTTCATGGAGTGGGAGTTGGGTTCAAGATAGGACCCTGAGCCCGGAATAGAATGGAGAAGATGAAAGGAGGTCACGGAGGTGGCTTCTCCCTGCACTTCGTGAAGACTGTGCATGCTTGAAAGGGAAACCCAACAGACATGTGGCGCCTCCCAACTGAGCCCTCAGGTCTGAAAGGGCTGCAAATTGAATTAACAGAGACCTCAATTCTCTTTAAACTAGCCAGGGAAGCAAGATTATATTTCCATTTTGCCAAGGTTCAGTTAACACAGAACTAATTTTCTTTGATATACCAAGGTCGGAGTTGTAAGATGCAAGTTAATTTCATTTGTGTGCATAAAATGGGGAGGGGAGCTGAAGATGGTAAGAGGGATGGAGTCTCAAGCTTATCAAATAGCAATAGAAAGCCACCTAAAGACATCCTTCCAAGACGAGAAAAGTGGCATCCAGACAAGTTAAATGTCTTGTCCAAGGTCACACAGGATGTAGTGGCAAAGCTGGCCTTCTGGAAGCCAAGGGACCGGACCCTAATAAGGCTGTACTGGTAATCCTGAAGTTCATTTTCTTATGGCCAAAACAGCATTAAGAATCCGTTTGGTCAATAAAGACTTCTAGTTTGTTTCTCTCGCTTTGCCCATTGCTTCCCCATAATTATACATCTGTATACACACACACACACACACACACACACAGACACACACACACACACACATGCCATAACTAGTACAATACTCCAAGCTTCAAACTACAATAGGAGAGTAAACTGCCAGGTTCAACACAGTCAACTCCAGACCACATCATGCTGGTACAAAGAATCAGGTAGAAGACATGGAAAAGAGGAGAGGGGTCTGGGGGCCTTGGTGGGGCAGAACCACAGATAAAATAGCCCCAGAAAGAGGAGTTAACACTTGAGTGAAAAGTAACAAGAAGTAACTCTGAGACAAGTTAGCTGAAAAGGCTGGTTTCTGGGGAGTTTGGGTGGAAGGGCTCGACGGTGCCTGGGTCAGGGCTGGCAGGGTGGGAACGGTGTCTCTCTGGAGGAGAGGAGACCCCATGCAGGGGTGCTCTCTGAAGCTTGTCAGTGAAGGGAAACAAGGAAGTGAGAGTGTTCCACCAGACACAAGTGAATCTCAGAAATCAGAAGATATATTCATCCCTCCCCACCGAAAGTGCCATCCATGAAAGAATGGTACATTTTTCTGTACCAACAGAAGAGGGTGCTCTTGAACCAAGAAACATTGCCAGTCACCCAAATGCCATAATTGTGCCTACAGGCAACTGTATATAAACACTTAAAAGTGAATAGAAAATGGCAGGCAATATCCATACAAGGCCACTAGAAAAACAAAATATGAGAACCCAAACATTTTAGCAGATGCAAAGGCTCCTACCAACATCAAACATAAAGCAGAAGGAAACCTTCACACCCAAACTGAATCAATATCCTAAAAACAAGCATTTGAAAATATGAAACAAAAACTTAAATCAGAGTACCACGTTTAAAACAGAAACAGATTTAAAAAAAGAGAGTGAAATAAGAGTTGAGTGAACTTGGGGAAAAAATGGAAGAAAAAGACAAAATCATCTTAAAAATAAAGGCTTTTTGCAAAAGCATTTGCAAAAAAAGTTATTACAAGATACTTGTAGAACAATGGATCTGACTGCAAATGTGGGAGACATTCCGAACGGTCCGTAAAAGAGCCGAGAGGGCCGAAAAATAAATAAGGAATGAAGCACCAAAGGTCAGAGAGAACATAACTGATAGAAGACAGGCTCGGAAGAGTCTGAAAAAGACTAGTCTCAAAATGAGAAATAATTAGTATTTCAAACTATAAGTTAAGAAACTTTCTAAAACTAAAAGAGGACTTGAAACTGCATCTTTAAAGGGTCCACAGTTTTCTGGGCAAATAAACCTGGAACGATGAAGTGCAAAACATACGTTGGGAGAATATCAGACCTTAAAGAAAACAATTCTGTAGGTTTCCAGGCAAAAAGACCGAATCACATAAGAAAGAAAATCAAGTAAGGATCAGATTTATATAAAATCAGAGAGCAGAGGAGTTGCATTTTCAAGAAGCTTAAGGAAGTGTGGTTGAGTATTTGAAAATGCAGAATAGCTCATCTTCATGGATCAAGACTGTGAGAAGCAGTTTTCCATGTTCAAAAGCTCAAAGCACACTCGCTGCTCCTCTGTGAGGTTCTGCTTGAGGGTGAATGTTATTCAGCCAAGACGGGACCAGGACTGGGAAACTTTGGCAGGTGGACTTTTAAACATGTTTCCGCATAAACCTGTACCTAAAAGAGGGATGAGGACAAGTGTGAAGCACCAGTATGACTGTGATACCTAGTGACGGTGCTGAAGTGAAACATTGTTGCACGCGTAGCGGGTGAGTGTGAACACTCTAATTTAAAGCGTAAAAACCAGTAAGTAGAGGGAAAATAAGAAAAAAGGGAATAAGGGCATTAAGAAAGGTTTTAGTAAAAAGGTAATCACTCCAGTGAAAATACCAACCTTCCTAAATACCTAAATAAATATAAAATGGAGCACAGAAAACAAGCCACATAGAAAAAGAAATGTAATATGCACAATTTCACACAGAGTATGAGTTAAGATCAAGCACATCAGTCGTATTAGAAAAGTATATTTGTTATATTATTATAATTTATTAAGTTTATCCATACATTGCAGAACTCATTAAAAATATGATCAAATTGACTCATGGCAAAAATCAGTTCTATGAGATATATAAGAGACACACTTGCAACAAAGTAGTTCAGGAAGGCTAAGAATAAAGGAATTAACAGAGATATTCCAAAAAAAATGGAAACAATAAAATAAAGAAGGGTATAATAATCTAATCAACGTAATCAGTAAGGTAGATATTATGACTCTATGTCAAGTTTTAAATCTTGATGATATACAGAATATAAAACCTCTTTTTTTAATTTATTTTTTTTAAAGATTTTATTTATTTATTTTCAGAGAGAGGAGAAGGGAGGGTGAAAGAACAATGTATGGTTGCCTCTCACATGGCCCTCACTGGGGACCTGGCCTGCAACCCAGGCATGTGCCCCGACTGGGAATCAAACTGGGACCCTCTGGTTCCCAGCCCGCGCTCAATCCACTGAGCTACACCAGCCGGGCTTAAAACCTCTTTTTAAGCACATATAGAATGTTCACAAAAATTGACCACATATTGGGTCACAGAGAAAGTCTTAGCAAGTGCCATAATGCAAAAATTAATAACAAAATTTCAAAAAGGTCTTTCTACCTAGAAATTAAACAACAACAACTTTCTATTAAACTACTATTGGATAAAAGCAGATATTTAAACTGAAATTGCAGAAGTGGCGAAAACAACAATTAGAATGAAAAATATGCACATCAGAATTTATAAGATATAATTAAAGCAATAATGTGAGGATAACACATGGTCTTAAATATTTACATTAATAAAAATAATTGAAATAAACACATTTAATTCCAACTCTAAAATATAAAAATCTCACAAAGTAAATTTTCAAAAGCACAAGACAGGAGATAATAAAGATGAAAAAAAGCAATTAATGTGGTAGAAAACAGTAAAAGAGAACTAATAGATGAATCAAAATGTCCTTGTTTTTGAAAAGCAAGTAAAATAGACATATCAATAGCTCACCTAGTTGAGAAAAAAGGCAAAGCACCAACATACAAAATAAGGGAAGACTGGAAGGAAATAACTGTTGTAAAGATAAAAATAAATCATTAAGTGGACTACTTTGCAAAAGTCTATGTAAAAACGTTTGAAAACTATGAAATATTTTATTCTCTATGAAATGTAATTTATCAAAACAGACCTCGTTTAAGATAGAAAGCTTAAACAGACTACTCTCCATGGTGGAAAAAGATGGAGAAAGTTTTCAACAAATCATACCATATAGAAACACTAGCCTCAGGTGGTGGTACAGAGGAATTCTGTAAACCTTTAAAGAGCAGATAACCTTAACGTTCCATAAATTGTTCTGGAAAATAAAAAATGAAAGTGAACTTCCAAATTTTTAAGAAGTAGGTGTAAAGTGGATGCTTAACTCTAATAAATTAATAATCATAATGATAATAATGTAGTGTGTAGGAAACTACAGGACTAATTTCTCTTATAAATATTGATACAAAACTTAAATAAAACTCTAGTGAAAAGAATCCCAAACTACCTAAATAAAATAAAACTTAGATGCCAAATTTCAGGGATGCAGAGTTTCAATATGAGGAACCTCATTAGTGTAATTCACCTTATTAATAGGAATACAACCTAACAGGAAAAACTCATTTATAATTGCAAAAAAGGTGAAATTAAACAAATATGCAAAATCCAAATGAGTAAAATTTCAAAATGCTCTCAAAAGACACAGAAGTATATTTGAGCAAGTAAAAAGGCATTTATTGTTCTCACTACTCAACATAATTCAGATGTCAATTATTCTCAAGTTAATATCTAAATTTAACCCAACTGCAAGAAAAATGCCAACAATTTTCTTTCTGGAAATAAATAAGTTGATTTTAAAGTCATGTCAAAAATAAACATACAAGAATAGCCAGGAAATCTTGGGCAGCGGTAAGGAGGAAGCAATGAAGGAAAATGATCTTACTTGATCTTGAAACGTACGGTCACTACTCGATGGCTAACACAGTGTGGGGCAGACACATGAATAGAGAAACCAGAGGAACTGAACAGAAAGTCCAGACATTAATTCAAGTATGAACAAAAATGTATTACTTGATAAAGGTGGCATTTAAATCACTGGAGATAAGGTGGACTTTTAAATAAATGGTATTGGAACAGCTGATAGCCGTTTGAATGAAAATAAAACTGGATTCATACCTTACACCATATACTAAAAACTCTAAAAGAATGAGAGATAGAAATGTAAAAACACAAAATAAACAGATCTTGAAAATACTAGAAGAAAACATGGGTGGATATTTTGTAACGAGTGTGAGGAAATATTTTCTTAATATGACTCAAAATCCATATGCAGAAATGATGGATACATTCTACTACATAAAATTAAGAAAGAATTTCTTGGGAAAAAAATTAGCAAAATCAAATAAAAAGTGCCTCATTGGGAGAAAATATTTGCAATGTGATGTAGGAGAAGTAAGTACTTATCTCTTTATTATACAAAGTATTTTAAAAAATTAAGAAATAAACCAAAAATCAATTTCCACAAAACCATGGAAAACTAATCCTCAAACACATGAAATGGTGCTCAACTGCACTCTTAATGAAAGTAATGAAGATTAAAACGACTTTTCTTCACGGCTCGAATTGGAAAGATGAACAAGGTTAGCAGCGCCCTGTCGGTGAGGCTGTGGAGAAGCACACTGTATTGGCCTGCTAGGGCTGCCGTAACGAAACGTCACACACTGGGTGGCTTAAGCAGCATACATTTATTTGCAACTGAAAAATAAACCGAGGCTTTGTGCAGAAAAAAAAAAATCCTCACAGTTCTTGAGCTTGGGAGTCCCAGATCAAATTGTTGGTAGGTTTGATTTCTTCTGAGGCCTCTTTCCTTTGCTGGCAGATGGCTGCCTCCTCACTCTGTGGTCTCTCCTCAGTGCATGTGCATCCCTGGTATCTCTTTGTGTATCCAAATTTTTTCCACTTATGGCACCAGTGAGATTGGATTAGGGATTACCTAAACGGCCTCACTTTAACTTTATCACTTCTTTAAAGGCCTTTTCTCAAACTATAGTCACATTCTGAAGTGCTGGAGATCAAGACTTCCACATATGAATTTTGGTAGATGAATTTCAGCCTATACTGCAGGCACCTACACTGCTGGTAAAAGTTAAATGATTGAAAATAGGGCAATTTTGAAAACATTGTTCAGCATTTACGCTTTGACCCAGCAATCTGATCCCTGGAACTTCACCTTGTGGCTAGCCTTCAAAAACAAAACAAATGTGCACAAGGTTATTCATCAAACTATTATTTGTAAAAGTAAAATAGTGAAAACAACATGGATACCAATGCATAAAATATTGGTTAAATAAAGTATGGTACATCTTCACATCAGAGTAACTATTCAACTACAAAGAAATCGGGGAAAGATCTCTATTAATTGTTTAGAGTTATTTCTAGGATATGTTTCAAATAAAAAATACAAAGTGAAAAAGAGTACATATAGTAGGCTAGTTGTTATGTAATAAAGGAGGGGAAATAAGAATGAAGAGAACACACAAACTTCTTTATGAAAAAAGAAACATGGGAAGAAAAAACCAAAAGCTAATGAAAAGGTTGCCCGTATAACAGGTGTAGGGTGGAAACAAGAAATGAGTAGAGGGGGTGAGGAAGCAGTGGCAAGCCTTTTTAAGTTGTTTTGACATCTAAGTCATGATAATGTTATGAATATTCAAAATAAGATTAGATAAACAAGGGAAACTCCTCTCCCTGACCCCTCCCCCACCAACTGAACAAAAAGAGAAAATGATCCTATTGTATAAGCAATCGATAACAGAAAAGAAAGAATTAACCCAACAAACTGAACACAGAACTTTGGCTGCACATGTTTTGTGGCACATAGCCTAATGGCAGAAAATATTTGCACAAAGTTCAGATTTTACTTGGTAGGTTTGTTATAGGTCGTGGTATTGGTACAGCTATTCCCATGCTGCTTGTGTGAAATTGTAGGACAGAGGAAATGAGTCAACATTGGATGCTGTTAGGAACCAGGGTTTTTGTCAGGAGAGAAGGGACCGACAGACATAGAATGGGAGGAGATGAAGAACTCTCTGCCTTGGATTTGAAGGTATCTAGAATATCAGAATAAACACATAATTTAAACTTACATTTATTAGCTCTGTTTAATTAGGTATGAGGAAAGAAAAGTACAAGTTGCATCTGGAATATCATATTGTTCTAGAAAACAAACAAAAAAAACCCTTAAAAAACCAATGGAAACATACCAAATAAATGCAGGAGCCAGCTCAAAATAGTAACCACTGGCCGAATTAGGAAAACAGTCAGCATCAAAACAATAATTATAATAATGTCTTTCATTGCATTGAATTAAAAAATAATGATATTTAAAAACAAACAAACAGTGAAATAAAACAAAATGAGGTAAGAGGATGAAGAAGAGTTCTTTAAAAAAATGCTAGTGAAATGTAGAATGATGAATAGAAATGTAGAATGAATGATAGAATTAGAAAATAAGCATTTTTAATGATTCAGGCAAGTATCAACAATGGATCTAAAATCATTTGGTGAAAGATTCTTGACTAACAAGGTATTAATTCAGTCTCAAAGTTTAATCTCACAAGTGACTTACCAATTGCAAAATAAAGTATTTCTCCTTTGGAGAATATTGGTTGGATATCATCTTAACCAGTAATCAAACTGTATTACCCATAATGGGATCATCTGACATTATATTGTTTCCTGATATGATTCACTGAGAAAAATCCAACACTATCTATGTTATATTCTTGCCAAATATGTCAACTCAGAATTTAAGTATGAAAAAACAGTCAGAAAAATCTAAACTTATGGGGCTGGCTACCAAAGAACTTGCCAGGGTGTTGCAAAACCTCTCTCATGAAAGAAAAAAGAAGTGAGGGAATCGTTAATGAAGAACAAAGGGACATGGCAACTAACTATAACCTGTGATACTAGATTTGACCTTTGATTGAAACAAATTAACCACTAATGCTATTATTAGGTTAACTGGGAAAATTTGAATATTTATCATGTTAGATAATATAATAGCATCAAGGTTAAATTTCTTGAGAGTGATCATGTTATTGCGGATATGTAGGAACAAGTCCTACAAAGAAAACACTGGTAGTAGAGAGGTTATCTAGAAGTAGGAACTTAAGATGATAAAAGCAGAAATTGAAAACCTACTGCTCCTAAACATCTCCAAAGTATAAGTGGGATTTGAGACCTATTTGGACAATGAGAAAGAGCGTGGACTTGAAGAAAATGTTGAGGTATCTAATTTAAATTAATGGATAGATGTTGGTGCCGTCCACTAATATTGCTAAGTGTGCATACTGCATTGAGATATCTGTAAAATATGCTTGGGGAAACCTTAATTACACCATTAGAAAGGTCTACCTAAAAGCCAGGAATTGAATTAGAGTCAGAAATTCTAAGCTGAGCAGTTATAGGTACAGAGAGCTGAAGCCACGTTGGGAAATGAAACTTCCCCAGCGAGTAGAGAATGGGAAGACAATGGGGCTGAGAATAGAATACTAGAAAACATCAGTATTCCTCAAGAATCCTTTTGTCCTATCCATTCTCCACAGGAGCCCATTCCAGATTATTGAAGCGACAAAAATATGGCTTCATTATCAGTACCAACCAGTCCGGTCCTACTAGGAAAGAGAAGCCACTGAGATGGCCTGAGACTAATGAAGGGACTACTTCAGTAAGTGTCAGAAGGATTAAGGAAACAAAGAAGCTGAGGCACCCAGAGAAAAAGAAAGGCTTTTGAGTGAAATGAAGTTTTTGGACTGGGGTCTACTAGAGAACCATGAGACAGGTCAAAGAGTTATCGTTCTTTGGGAATGAGTATTTGAACAGCCCCAGCTTTGTTCTCCTCTGTCAGGTTTCAGAATGCAGGATGCTGCTTTTCAAGGCTCTAACTAAGCGAGGGGGGTTGGGATAGGGCTAGGGTAAGAGCTGGGCCTCTCACTGAGATTCAGTTACTTTTCTTGAATAGAAGCTACCAGGTTGCTATGAGCCTTTGATTAATTTTCAGAGTTCTAATAAAACTGATGTTGAGACTTTTTGCAACCTTTTTGTTGCTTTTCAGTGAGGGGGGTATTTTTTTTTTTTGGAAGTCCTTACCTTACCATTTCACTGACATCAACTCTCTAAGTTTTAATATCCTGGTGTGCCTTCCACTGGTCAAATCCAAACCATCTAAGGCCAGCTACAAAGGGAACCTGGATAGAGCAATCTGTGGGCATCAGATGGCCAGAAAGCAGGACATGGCATCGATGGCAGAAAATAGAATGGAGTAGGGGTGAATGGTAAATAACTCACTATAGAATGGTAATTGGACTTTGATACAACTTAAGGTCAGAGGTCAATGGGAACCTACCTGGGCCCAGTATAAGAAATCAAAGTTTCTCCTTCAGTACTTCTAAGTCAAAAGAAAATAAAGAAACAATTTTGGCCAAGAAAACTGAAGTCTTTGGGAGAGCAATATGGCTCTAGTTTTAACATATTCTCAAAGTCTTCTTCACCACTGTCCAACCACAGTATCCTTACTGTACCCCAAGAAAAACCTTATTCAAATCAGCATTTTTTTTCAGGAAGACTAGATGAAGAGTTTTCTTCCCTTATTCTTCTATTTCTCATATCTTTAGATCTTATATGATACAGGAAAGAAAAACACACAACAAGAATTTGCATGAGGTCCCTCTCTTTCAGACTTTATAATTGCCATTTTTAAACGTGTTCATTTTCACAGTCGGTCTCAGCACACTCCTTTTTTTCTCAGCAGGCCTGAAGAATACCTCGATGCCGTCTTATACAAATCAATTCTTCACAGAATGGAAGACCATCATGACATGCGTGGGTCCCCCATCAAATAACTTTCTCATAAAACCAATGCACCTGTGTGTGGAAAACTTCTAGCCGAGCAGTAAGGGAACTTTGATGTGGTCTGCAAATTTATCAGATTCCAGAAAACAATCACTAAGGTAGCACTTATCCAAACCCTTTAATCTCGCTGTGCTGCCAGCATCCCACTGCCTCCTCTCCCCTTCCTGATGAGGCAGGTGTGTGCGGCAGTGTTCATTCTGTAGTAGGAAGGTTCAAGCAGTTGTTTTGTATTCTGTGCCCAGTCTAAGGTTTCTGAGTAGGGGCTCTACTGCTCTGTAGTTGTCATAGGAGAGCAATATAAAGACCCTGCTTATTAAGGGCTGGGAATGTTGTCTGTGGGTCTATGGAGGCCTAGAACTCCCGTGGAGTCTCTGACCATCCATCCCCATTTATTCTACTCCTACTATATATGCTGCTGGGAGGAACCACGTGAAGAAACTAGACGCCTGGAAGAGCTGCTCAGAAGGCATCTGCTGACCTGGGGGGGGGGGTGGTATATCAGTGATGGAAGCACAAATGAATGGCAGCAGAACTTCATCCTGGGATCCCAGGCAAAATTGTGAAAATTTTCCTTACGCAGCGTTTCTGATCCCTTCTGCCGTTTTCCTTTGCTCGGGCTCCCCATTGTCACTGGGCATCCTGACTTCCTGGAACCTCAACAATTAGTGCCCATTTGAATTTGTTTTCCCAGTGTTAAATTAGCTAAATAAGGAGGCCATTAGACTGAGGTGGTTTTAATGCCTTAGTAGACTATGTAAGCCAACAAAAGCTGAGCCTGTCATGCCTCAAGGTTAAGAAATCAAAAACTGGGGAGAACCAATCACCAATAATCAAAGAGTTATGAATTCCCAAATAATGCAACTGCTTGTGCTATAGCCATGTGTTGCTTCTGGGTTTTCCTAGAAAAGTCTTTTTCCTCTAGCTCCTGTCGACTTAGCACTCTTAACCACCTGTAGTTGTCTAATTCAAATCAATTTTTTTCAAATACACTCTTAAAACTTTATTATGCTTTAGTTTATCTTTTTTTAAAAAACATATTTTATTTATTTATTTTTAGACAAAGGCAAGGGAGGGAGAAAGAGAGGGAGAGAAACGTCAATGTTTGGTTGCCTCTCACATTCCTGACACCAGGGAACCTGGCCCACAACCCAGGCATGTGCCCTGACTGGGAATTGAACCTGCCACCCTTTGGTTCACAGGCCAGTGCTCAATCCACTGAGCCACACCAGCTGGGGTGCTTTAGTTTATCTTTTAACGGCAGCATCTCGTGTTCCATTTCCCCCCCTTTTCTTCTAGCCATTAAAGTCTGTCTATCTCATGTCCTTATCATATTAGAAAGAAAGGCTGATATGCTGATATATCTGAAGAAGACAACCACTGAAAAAGATCACTGTCATTTCTTTTAGGTAACATTTGACAGTAATAGTAACTTTCAGTCTTTAACTTGAAAGAGCAACCGATGAAAATTCCTGGAAAAACAGCAAGGTGTATGGGCTAGATATTTTATAGCTACCATTCCAGTACCTTCCACTCTGTACCAACTCTACACTTTAAGTACAAAGTCCATTCAGTCTTCACGGCAACCCTGTGAAGAAGGTATTATTCCTCTTTCGTAGGTGGTAATCCCTGTTGCTTTTAAAGATGAGCGACACAGCTCGTAAAAATGCAGGGCTGTGATTTAGGCACCGGTCAGTCTGATTTCACAGCCTGAAGTGTCCCACATGCGACAGCTCCCCAGGCTGGAGGCCATTCAGACTGAGCAACTCACGCCAGGGACAGTGTGGTGGGCTTTCTTGAACTTGGCCACATGGTAGCCAATTTTCATTCTTGTCAGAAAGGTGGTCTCTTCCAACTCAGGAATTCCCTCCTCTAATCTAACTTTTATTTCTCTTTCTGGAGAAATAAATTATTATTATTATTTTTTTCATTTTGGGACCAGGGAAGCCTCAGGCCTTTCTCTTTTGATGGCGTACGTTGCTCAGAGACCAGGGAGACACAGCAAAAACCACTGTTTTTTTGGAAAGCACACTTTCACAAGCCGACATTAGTGCACTTTGAATGGCTCAGCAGCCCAGAGTAGGGTTCTGGATGAAATGAAACGGCACACATAGCACAGTGGTCTCGATGGAAAGGTGGAAGAACACCCTTATGCCCTTCTTTCCCCCCCTCCATATGCTGTGAGTTGTGGGACTCAGGGGAAAGACACAGGGTGCCCTGAGGGATGTGGGGGAAACGTGAGCTCCAGGAATGATGTTTACGAGCACTCTGATCTTAATGAAACACCAGGTGGGGAAGGTGGAAGACACGAGTCAGGAAACTCTCAGGCTTGGCTGGTGCTGCAGTGGGAACAGTTAGAGCCTGATTGTCTGTGAACAGGTCAGGATCACCTGGCATTTTATCTTAGAATTTATCCAGTGGAACAGAAACCAGGGGCAGGTGCACTAGAAATAAACTGTGCTCTGTCTCTGTCTCCCACATGTTGGTGAGACTCAGGCCCAGGCAAAGAAGAAATTAGATGTTTGAATTTACCTATGATTGTTACAGAAGAATCAAAAGCCAGATTTGGATAATAATTGCTTTCATATTAGTTATGAGTCTTCTTTCATCTGCTGATGACTGGAGCAGGTAATTGAGTTGGCGAAAAGCAATCTTAATTTCCACATTAGGGTTGAAGTAGTGCAAAAAGACAAGTACGGGTGTGCATACATTTGGACCGTGTGAACTTTGATCATATCCTGCAAATGTCTCCATAATCCACGCCATCA
The DNA here is from genome assembly GCA_004026765.1 of Micronycteris hirsuta. NCBI lineage: Eukaryota > Metazoa > Chordata > Mammalia > Chiroptera > Phyllostomidae > Micronycteris > Micronycteris hirsuta. The sequence continues at coordinate 39,373 of PVJI01004312.1, forward strand.
GTGTTTAGGTTATCAGGCTCTGTTTGCCTGCATAGAATTCTATTTCCCAGCGTTTTTCTCTTCTCCACCAGTCTTTAAAAATGAACAGTATCTCCTATACATTTAGACTGTAGCAGAGGGAAAGAGGGCCTCTCAGAGACCCAGAGGAGAGAGAGGCACTGGCGAGGGCACTAGGACCCAGAACCCGAGCCCCGCACAGTGCTCGGCACATAGTGGAGTTGGGTCTCAGTCCCTATTTCTTGACTTTTCACAAAATGGTGGTCCCTGTATCTCAGCTTATTGGCAAGAACTAAATGTAAGGTGTAGCACTGTGTCTGACCAAAGTTAGAATGTGTTGGCTGTGATGAAATCTGAGGGCAAAATCAAAATCCCATCTTGCTCCCCTGACTAAAGCCACTGAAAATAGTTCCTCCTTGTGGTTTCTGAGATTCAAAGAAAAGATGGCTTCAGGTGGTGATTACACAAGGGTCAGAAGGCTCGTGGGCCTCCAACAGTTCCCACCAAGTTGGATTTTGATGGGTTAAGTGTAAGTGAATGAGGGACATAAGGATTGAATTTCCTCTCCAATACACATGGGTTTTAAATGAAGGGGAAAAGGTGCTGGGGGCACAATACATTTATTTGCCAAACTCCCAAACATTCGAAAAATAGTTTAAGATGTCTTAGTAAATCCAGCCAGCTGCCCAAGCCCCCTCTCCCTGGAGCGATCATCTACATACACATGCTGATAGGTGCACACATTCAAAAAAATAGTTCAACATGTCTCAGTAAATCCAGCCAGCTGCCCAAGCCTCCTCTCCCTGGAGTGCTCATCTGCACATACGTGCTGATAGGTACACAGAGAGCGATGCCTGATCTTCTGGAATTCAAATTTTATGTGTTCTAGTCTCTGGTGCAGATAACCCTAAATTCCCAGATGGCCTAGTAGTAAAGTTTTGGCAATCTTTCCCCCAAAATATATACGAAACTTCCTCAACCCATGTTCTCTTACTCAAGGTCTGCTGAAATACATGTCCTCACGAGGCGAAGACATTTTGTATTTACCAATGTCTCAAATATTTAGATAAAAAGCATTTACTTGGTCTCCTGTTTACATGTGGTAGCATATTAATGGCTCTTTGTTGGTTTGAGGTGAGACCCACAAAGGGTGAAAATGTGGCTCAATTTCCCTGGATCGAAATCTAAATGAGTTAGGTCAGAGCGGTTAAAGAGAGAGGAAGAGGGGGATGATGGAGATAAATCGAAGAGGATTTCAGGCATCTGGTAGTGAAGAAATGGGAAGGAAAGCACTGTGGAGCTGGAGGGAAGATGAGGTCCCAGAAAACTTTGCTGAAGCTGCATGTCCTACGACAACCAGATGGGAATAAGTGGTTCTACCAATCTAATTTGTTTTGTCCACTTTACATGATGAAAAGCAAGGGTGGGAATTCGTTGTTCTTATTTGCATGTGGATTGGATTGTCTCGGGTTAAACTCGGTGTATTGCAATAACACACTGATCACATTGGAATCTACTGGGGTCATGTTCAGCCACCCACTGTGGTGTTGGCAGGGTTTCGACATAGAACAGATATGGGTGAAGGGTGGGGAAGAAAGAAGGTACTTTCAGGTTATAAGCCCGCTACCGGGCAGATTGAGGTGTCGTTACTGAAGATGGGGAAAGGGAATGAAGTGGTACTAGATAAAGACGGTACCTTGAGAAACAATGTCAGTAGTGCATGTGATTTGGAGTTGTATGCATTCTGATGCTAGTTTAAAAACTGTTGCGATTTAAATCATACATCGATGGAACTATCCTAAATCCTTATTCTACTTTCTAAGAAAAATACAACTCCCTTGGCTATGATTAGGGTAGTACAGATAAAATCACAGTAAGTTACATTTTTTGGTCACCTCCATTCCTGACTTCTTACTTCCCCTGAATTCTTATTTCCTTTTGTTCTTTGGAATTTTCTTTATCTTTATCCATTCATTGAAACATACAACCATGCTTCTTTCTTTAATTTTAATTTTAAAAGCAATGACAAAAATATTCATTTTAGACCTTCATCACACCCACAAGCTTATAGATTTCTATAAAATCTTCTACATATACAGAGTGTTTGGTAATTTTTGTGTTGTTAATATTCTGGTCCCAGCTTTACTTTCCAGGTGAAAGACTCACTCATCACTTTAAATTGACTGCTTAAACAAGACCCATTGAGTTCCAGTTATGGATATTAAAGCAGAGGAATGTATATTGAACAGAGAAAGTCAGAGGACTGGATGCCTGTTCCTTCAGCTGTCCGGGGCTGTTGATTTTCTCAGGACCTTATTTCTGAGTTTTATTACTGGCTGTGAGTCTGTCCAGCTGTGTAACCATAGACAGTCATGTAGCCATTGAGGTCTCAGTTTTCTGGTCTGTAAAATGAGCTGGATCTTGAGCCCTTGATACTCTGACATTCACGTCTGCAAGGATCTCTGGCGTTACTGCTTGCTTGCCAGCTTTGAGTCAGTGGTGTTTTCAGTGGCAACAAACCAGAGTGAGAGGAACAAGAGCGCAGACTTGTTCCCAGGATAACTGGGCAGTGAGCAGTAAGGTGGTGAAGCCTGCCTCTGACCTCACTGCCGTTCCCTGCTGCCTTTTTGATTCTCCAAATGTCTATTGTGAGTCTATACCCAGAGGTCAGCTGCCAGTCAGCCAATTCTCCCCAAAGTTTGTCAACAGGGGTTTAAAATGTTAACTTCTCCCTGGAGCGCTTACTCTTTAAGAGTTGACTCTAGTAAGTAGAAATTCAAGATTTAAAAGAATTAGGCAATGGATTTTTAAAACACCAGTTTCACTACTGTGCTTAAGAATGACATTTAGGAGATGGCTGCGAGAGAAGATACCGTATTTAGAGAGACTCCCATGATCAAACCTTTGAAACAGAGGCAGATGAGGGATCCTGGGAGGCTGCCTGGAGCACCTTCCAGTGAGCAGTTGGATGGAACACAGCTCCGCCGGCCATCGGCTGTCTATTGTGACCATTCTGCCTTGGGCGTTTCTCTGCTTTGGCTTTCACAGCTGGCAGGGCATTTGAACACAGACCTCCAGATTTGACTATCTTACTTACTGTTTGTGTCATCTTCGCAACGTATGCTGCCTCTCTCAGCCTTAGTTTCCTCATCTGTCAAATGTGGGTTGTTTTGAAGCTTGTCAGATGATTTGGCAAAGCACCCTACGTGGTGTCTGCCATGTGCAAAGCATGCAGGGGAGCGGAAAAGAATCTAGGACTAGACAATCTGAGTGAGAGTCTGGCCTCCTCCACTTACCGGCTAAGTTAATATGAGCAGGTTACTTAACCTTTCCATGCCTCAGTTTCCTCATATGCAAAGTGCTGCTAGTATAGGCATCCACTCCACTGAATTGTTGTCAAGTGTAAATGAATTAAAATGTGGTCAAGCAGTGCCTGGTTCCTAGCAAGTGGTGTAGAAGTGTTTGCTCTCATTGCTATCATGGTGATGGAGTTTGCCTCTGCAACCTATTCTAGAAGACAAACAGTCAGTCCTCAGTCATGCCTACATGCAACCTGCTAGCCCGTTTCATTTGTTTAATTAGTATGACACGGAGATAAACAAACAATGAGCAAATGACTTGAGGTGAACTGATCTTCAGAGTCGGGAGGCAGGAGAAAGGCTCTAAGCTTTTTGCTTGTGAGACTTTGGGTGACTCACAGTGTTTAAGAACCCAAAGCTGTCCCCTCCACCACTCCTTACTACCAGCCGCAGAGCTGGAGGCTGCAGGGGTTCCCACCGCACTCGCCATGGGCTCACTGTTTGTCTCCCCAGAGCGCCCACGTGGATTTAAATTACAGTTCTGTAGCTGGCGCACAGCTCCCAGGGTTTCCCTAAGATACCAAGATACCCGCTTAGAAGTGGGGGGTCTGAGCTGGGAGAACAGGGATAAAATCTGCCCGTCAGCAGCTTTGAAGAACCAGACAACAGCCAGAGAGGGGCCAGTCTGAGACACAGAGACCCTCACCGAGCTGAGTAGCCAAATAGCGAGTTGCTCATAAATACAAGGAGGGGCGTGGGAAGCAGAAGAAAACCACAGGGAAACCTACAAACATTCCCTGCCAACGTCACATTACCACGGAGGAGGAGGTGGCAGTGCTGCTGGCTTTCTTTGTAAGGTGTGTGTGTGGCGTGCGTGTGTGCAGGCGTGAACACGCACGTGCACATTCATTCTGTAATGACCTCCACGGGAAACTCCTCCGCCATCCTTCCCATCCACAGTGTTTGGAGCAATTAGGTAGGACTTGGGCAGAATGATTCATGCTTCAATAAATTCAATTTCAACAAAACATAATTACAGTGAGTCACCTAATCGCCGCTGTAATCACGGCCCGCCCCTCCAGAAGTCAAAAACAGTTGAGGGCATTCAGCAAGGGCATCTGTTCTCTCATTATGACTGAGGCCTCCATCTTTTGCCTAGCAGCCATATTTGAGACTCCAGTTCCTTGCTAAGTTTTAAAATCACAAATATTTTAGGCACACATAAAGGTGCAATGCATACTTGAATAAATACCCTTGTGTGCACCAATCAGCCTAAAATTAAAGCTATGCATTACTGTATATTGTTAGTGGTTGTTTTAGGTCTTTGTAAGATGTATAAATCCATAGTCTACTAAGAGTTAATATTACCACTCATGAAAAATATAGAAAATGTCAACCCTGTGGGTCCCTTTAGTTCATACCCACCATTCTTTATATTACAGTTGTCATATGCATTACATCTATATACATGGGTATACCCCACAAATATATGTTTTAAAGGGCTTAGGAACAAATAAAGTGGTGTTTTATACTTACCCAGATGTGATGGCTTTTTGATATGTTAGCTTGGGTAGGTCAAACTACAGTTCAGTTATCCAGTCAAACACTGATCTAAAGGGCTTTTTGTAGCTATAATTAAAGTCCCTAAGTTGACTTTAATCAAAAGCAACATTATTCTAGGCTAGGCCTTTCCAGGAGGGTTTAGGCTTTTCCAGAGCTCAGAGACTCCAAACCTGGGAGGTTGTAACCTACTCATTATCTTCCCTTCTTGATCACCTGCCAGATCCCATCGTTGTACAAGCCGATTCTTTGTAATGATTCTCTCCTCCCCGCTCTTTCTATCTCTGTGTTTCTCTGGTTGAACCACGAATCATACACCAGATATCTATTGTTTACCATGATTGATACTCTTACAATTTCCTGATAATGAAGTTTTACTCTAGCACTTTGTTCTTATAACCTAAGGAACTTCCTCCAGCATTTTTTTGTAGTGCAGGTTTGTTAGCAATGATGCTTTTAGATTTTCTTTATCTGAAAACATCTTTATTTTACCTTCATTTCTGAAGACTATTTTTGCTGGATATAAAATTCTGGGTTGTTAGCTTTTTTTCTCTGAACTCTTTAAAGATGTTATTGTACTGTGTTCTCACCTCCATGGTTCCGAATGAGAAACCCATTGTCATTTAGATCACTGGCCTCCTGTATGTAATGTATCATTTTTCTCTAACTCCTGAGAGTTTTCTCTAACTCTCTATTTGTGCTTTATTCGTAGTTTTCAGCAGTTTGATTACAACGTGTCTAAGTGTGGCTTTCTTTAAATTTATCAAATTTGTGAGTGGGGTTGGCTGAGATTGCTGAATTTGTTTTTGACCAAATTTGGGAAGTTTTTTGGTCATTATTTCTTCAAATATTTATTTTGCCCTAACCTCTTTCTCCTTTGCTTCTGGGATCCAATTATATGCATGTTAAACATTTTGATGGTTGTTTTACTTATTAGTTTTTGGAGTCCCTTATATATCCTGGACAGTATCCTTTGGTTTCTTATATGTCTGTAAATATCTTCTGCCAATCTATTGCTTATCTTTTCACTTTTTATGTATCTTTTAATACATATTTATATTTATTTTAATGTACATAAATTTATCAATCCTTTTAAAAGTTATTGCTTTAAAAAATTAGTGTGTTATTTATTAAAAAATTATTTCCTACTCCAAGGTTTTAATTATGCTATACTTTCTTCTACAACATTTGAAGCTTTCTTTTTCATATCTATGTATTTAATCAACATTAAATATAATTTCGTTTAAGGGGAGATGTAGGGATTCAATTAAAAGTTTTTTTTCATTTTAGTAACCAATTATCTCAGCACTTACTCTTTTCTCCACTGATCTGCAGTGCCATCCCCATTTTATATGACATTCTTCTTGTTTCATTAGAAAAGTCTTTACTGTCATCAGATGAAAAAAGTTCTGCATTTAAGAAGCTTTTCTGATAGCCAAAAAATAGCAAAAGGGAGGACCAGCCCACTGAGTATGATTTTACTAAGACCACCGGGCACCAACTTGGCCCTTCCAGAGTGCTCTTTTAATTTATTTCTAATTTTCTGAAGAGGAAGTAAGGAGAGAGAGAGGAGGTAGTCAACTGGTAAATTCAGTCTCTTTAGCTGGTAAGGTCTGAGAAGGAATGAATTTTAATCAGTTTGTTTTGTAACCCACAAAGACCACTAAGCTTATTAAAAATCAGTTGACCTTGAGAAAGAAATTTTAGCCAAGTCTTTCTCTACCACTTTTCCAACTAGCAAAAGCTATTCTCCACATGAATGCCAATTGGGAGTGTCTTGGTGGAAACAGAGAGATTCATATGCCCTCAAACTCCCAATAAACTCAAATATCTCAAGCTCAAGTCATGTCTTTGCTTTTGGGAAGAAGGGCTCTTTCTCTAACCCTTCTTGGGTGTTAGTAAAAAGCTACAAGAAGGAAATATGAAAGCCTCTTTTGGCCACTTTTCTCTATATTGAGCCACATTCATGGCTAGAAACCATTAAAAGGATTGGTTGATACTTGGCTGAAACAACTGATGGTTGTAATGATATACTTAGTCTTTAGGATAGCTAGCCTATTCTGAGCCCGAACTGACTGCAGTGATCAGGTGCTGTTGGTTGTACATGTTTCCTTACTGTTTAACCTAAGGTTTTTCTTTCATGCTACGAGTGAGGTTTAATACAAAATTTTTACTCTACTCAGGGGTTGATCTCTTTTCAGAGGCTCAAAAGACTGTTTTAGATCATATCTATCTGGTACCTAAACACTAGTTTGAAACATCTCTTGAGAAATATACTATTCAGCTTTTATTTTTGACAAAATGACCTTTAAGTTTACCAACCTCTTGTAAACATACACCTAGGTTGGAATCTCTGTTTTTTATATTCTTGATAAGCAAAATTCCCCCTTGCATCATATCTTCATGTTCTCTGTAAATCCTCTCTTTGTCTCCATACTATACTTTGGAGTTGGAAATGGGCATGTCACTTTTTTGTTTTTTTGTAAAAGTGCTGAGAACCAACTATCAAACATATATACGCACACACACTGACCTCCAAATAAAAGTGGGATTGCATCTTCTAAGCCTTCCCTTCCCATTGGACCTTTCCTTTGTTACTCAACTAGGTATTAGCCAATTATCTTCCTTAATGATCTTAGGACATACCTCTATCAGCATAGTGTTGAGCTGAGCCAAGGGTTATAAAAAGTGACAGGAAGTATGCAAATTGTAGGTTTTGACTTTTATTATGTCACTTTGCATTTTCTATAATTTTTTTTCTTCAGCTGCCCTAGTTTAGCATGGCTACAGCCTGAAAGCAGTGCTCTACAGGAGAAGAGCACTAGACACAAAGGCATAAGTCCTGGGTTTAGTTCTTGTCACACTTATAGCTGGTGAACTCAGTCAAGCCATTTTTCTGGTTCTTACTTTCTCATCAGCAAAAAGTAAGAGCCACAAACTTAGGGGCTGATAAGGGCCAGTCATTTAGGGTACATGAGATAAGAAGGCCTAGTTGGCTCTCAGATGAACTAGAGGTTACTTCCCCCTCCAACCACAGTTGAAAGAGGAGTGCCCGGTTCTGATTGTTGCCATGGGAACAAGGGCCACAGTGTTTCCAGATCTCCTGATCGTTCAAGATAGGCAGTTACATGGATTTTGTAAAAAGTAATATTTCAATATTTAAGCACTGTCAACTAATTAAAAAGTTCCAAAATTACACTTTCTGTGGCCCTAGTAAAATGTCTCAATTCCTGGGTCACCAGGGTTAACTTCTAGACTAAATGGTATTTAAAGTCTCTTCCAGTTCTGAAATGTTATACTTTAATATCCAAATGGTCTGAATTGAAGGAAGAACTGGTGTTTGAATATGAGGAAGATTTTCCTGGCATTTAGTTTTTGTATTTTGAAACAGGTGGCCAGGGGAATTGTGAAATGTCCTTCAATTGATCTTGAAGAATAAGAGAAACCTCCTTCTGTCTGGGATTAGTTAAAAGCAGTTGCCAGTAGGGGGATGGATAAGATGTTCTCTTGCAATTCTTTTCAGAGTAGATGTTGTGAAACAGTATTTTATGAGTTTTGTTCATATGTCCTCAGGTCCTTTTAGGGGAGGAATAAGGTGGCTGTTTGGTTTCTGATTCCCAGGGCCTCTCCCAGCTCAATTCCTGGAATCATGCTGGGGGACACTGTAAACTGAAATTTAAAGTTATAGTTTGTAACTTCCCTTCTAAGGTTTAGATTAGGTTTCATATCTTGGAACTGAAATCAGTGCAGTAGTTGGAGTGTAGATAAAAATGTCTATAGCTTCAGTTGTCAGCATGCTAATGAAAACCAGAGAGGACAATAAACAAAGGCAGAGATGAGTGATGGCGAAGATAAGAGACTTTTAACCTCACTTTATTTTCATTGCAATTCTCTCCTTAAGAAAATTGATTATGATGACCTCGATCCATTTTCTTATGGATTAAAAACACCTAGGAAACCCACAAACATTATTTGTACACTAAGTGTGCTCAAGCCCAGAGTCAGCAGTTCAACAAGCAGATAGAATTCAATGTAGTTATGATTGTATCACCATAAACACTAGGTCTTTTATTCTAAAGTAACCACAGCAAAATAAACACACAAGCACCCTTGGAAAGAAACAGAAGATAGAAGAAAGAAAGCAAGAGAGAACACACATGCATTTGGTTATTAATCAAATGTATTTCAACAGCACAATGCATATTAATAGGGAAGAAGAAATTGATTAAAGCCCAGGTAAGTAAGAAGGTTTATTAAAGCCCAGGAAAGCAAGCTAGCTAGGCAAATGATCCACTTTGGTATAAAAATGAATAATGTGGGTCATTGATGTTGAGCGCAAGTGCTTTTGATAGGAAGATAGGGCTGTCTGAGATGGTAATCTCCTTTATTACCAGTAGCATCACCAAACTTTAAGTGCTAATCTGTATATCAGATAAGATGGGTGAGAGGCAGAAAGGTCTAATTAGATACTATGCATGGAGGCCATGTGTAATCTTGCTTCTCCAGTATCAGTTCTCCCTTCTTCCTATAATAACACGGTGAATTCCCTTTGGGGTACCACTCCTTCAGAATTGCATGCAGACTTGGTGGGTCCATCAGTCAACTGGCAACAAGGTCAATGGTCAGACCTAAATAGGGACCAAGATTTGCTCTCTGAAGAACTTGAATCTTAAGAGGAGTGACACAGGGAAGTCTAGAGTTAATTCTCTTAGACTGTCCTAAAGAGACACTTGATTCATTCCCTAATGCTATTCTGGTCCCTGTTCTTTTCTGAAGTCTGACAGTTCATTATTTCCTGTGACTCACAAAACTATCCAGAAGCCTTATGACAAATCTTACTTTACAATTAAGTTAACCAGAGTCCCTTCTGTTGCTTGCAACCCAAGAAACTTAACAGACACGTAAAACATCTCCCTTGTGATCTCACCAGTTGAGACGTGGTAGCGAAGAGGAAACAGACTGAGGATCTATTGATAACTTATTAGAATTAGTAAGTGATTTAATAAGGTTATTGTGTTCAAATTCAATATATAAAACTCAATTGTATTTCTATATACTGACAACAAATAATGAAAAAAATAAAATTAAAAACATAAACCATTTATGATAGCATCAAAAATATACAACCTTGGAGTAAATGTAATGAATTTATATATTTACAACCTCTACTCAGACATCTTTAGAATATTACTGAAATTAAGAAAGACCTAAATAAGTGGATTGTTGTCTTAACTAATTAATTTGGGGGCTACAATAGACTTCTGAGACAGAATCTCAGAGCTGATACTGATATAATTCAAGTTCATCTTTTTGTAGATAAGGAAAGCAAGACTAGAAGGATAAAACAGCCTATTCAAGTTAGCCCAGAAGGACCTCAAGTAGCACTCTGCTACCATCAGCCCGCTGCCTTCGGCTGTCAACCTGAGTATCTCTATAGCTCCACTAGAACCACACTCCTTGTCTTGCCACTTTTTTTTCGTTCAAGTAGAGTTTTCTGTTTTTTCCCCCCACCCCAGCCCAACCCCTTAGCCCTCCCCACCTCCCTCCCATTTCCATCCCCTACTGTTATTGTCCATGTGTCCTTTATAATTGTTCCTGCAAACCTTGCCACTTTTTTAGGGCATTCTAGCAATGGGGGCTCTGTCTTCCTTCTCTCCATTTTTCTTGAATATTCCAGCACTATGAACAATCAATAGGCTGGACTTACTATGAGATTCTCTGCCTAAATTAGGCATATAAATCCACACTAATTTCTGGGGTTGGTAATCTGTAGTTCTTCTGACTCTTTGAAAGTAGCAGGTCCTTGCTAGGAGACTCACTCATTACCCATACCTCAAGGGACAACATTCAAGCAAGAAGCATCTTGTCATTACATTTTCCAGTGTCTGGTCACAGATACTGTATAAACTCCATTTCTCGTATTCCTTCTGGAACAACCAATCTTCAGTAACCAAACTCAGACTAGGAACTGCAGTTTTCCCTGCAACCCCCACACTTGATTTTGTCTCTGCTGTTTTTTCCTCTCTTCCATGGGTTATTTTTTCCAACTTGGGAGACAAGGAGAATGTGTATCCCAGGTAAAGTGAGGAGGAAAGGGGAGGAGCGATGGCACAGACACATCAAAAGAGCTCTTTGTGCTCAGGGCACATTATTCCTGGAATCCAATCAAGTGCCCCAAAACCCAACCAAGCTTTTCAGACAGCACAGAAACCAGTCATGCAAACCTCTTGGGCTCTGCTTTTTTAAAGCTTTATAGGGTACACTGAATTATTTGGTTGGGTCCTTTCAACCGTGTGACATTTGGGTTTTCAATGGCACAAATGGAGTTGATCATTAATTATTTGGACACTTTAATTAAAAAAAACTTCACTGTGGATTTATGAGGGTCTGCTGGGGGGCACGGACAAGGGGGCCTTTAGTGATTCTCTCATTTGAATAAGAGTGAGGGTTGGGAAGGTCTAGAAAGGGAGGGTATAGAATCAACGTTCAGGAAGGTCTTAAACCCATGTTAGGGTTTATTTGAAGGAAGAGGGACTTACAATGGAGAAAATGGAAAGGGATACAAGAGAACAGAATTCTGGGACCTGCCAAATGCATTAGGGGGCAGGGTGTTTAATAAAAATCACTGGTTTAGCAGGGAGCCATTAAGAGGTTCTGAATCAATACCTTTCACATAAATACTGGTAAGTTCTATGGGTTGAGGTGGGGGAAGGGCTGGTTTCTGGAACATTGGGTTAACTGAACCAGAGGGGTTTTCCAGCAAGGGGAGTTTGTGAGTGGAATGTTGAATGACCAGAGGGACAGGATCAACATCTGGTTTCCGAACAGCATGGTAGTGAAGATATAACATCCCTTATCTTCCTTTTCAGGGCATGTTCATAACCTCAGCCTTCTTCTCTAACGTGGATATGAGTCCTTCTTGAGTCACACACATCCTGAAAAAGCTCATACTGTCAGAGAGGTCTGCTCCTGGGTGCCTCTCCATGAAGGTTCATCTCATGACAACTGATCTTTGGTAGGGTTGAGAAGCCTGGGAAGGAAATAAGCTCTTCTCCAGAGATACGAAGAACTCCTATCTATTCAGCCTTTTGTATCCAGGACCCTCAGGAAAAAGAGGCTCAGCACATCTGAAATATACTGATGAGAAATGGTTGACCTTGGCATCATAATGGAGTTGAGTATAGCATATGCCAAAGAGAAGCATGGTGATTTCATGCACATCTTTACTGATTTCCTCACTTGGATATTTTAGCCCCCCTGCTTCTAGTTAAAGTGACTTAATATGAAAAAAGAAATCACAAAATCTTGCAAAGCTCTGGTGTCTTTGCTTCTAAAGTGCATACAATTGTTTTAAAAATTGTTCCTACGGTGACAGTTGATTAGTAGACAGTAGTATTTATCTGATCTTACAAAGAGGAGAAACTGCATCTGAAGGAACTCAAGCAATATATCAAAAGTCATAAAGTATGAATGGGCTGGAATTCTGGCCTCCTGAAAAAAGACTTTTCTCCCCAAAGACATCACAATCTTATCCACAAGATTATAGAACTAGGCTCTCCAGGTGGTGTTTCCTAAAGAAGTTCAGAGCATTGACAAGTGGACTGTTTGTTTATCCTAACAGTCACGGTCATGTAAAGATTGGCTTGTCTGCATCCATTTTAGAGATGAGGAAAATGAAATTGATTCAAATTTGTGTAGCAAGTCTACATGAGATGTGGTGGTGGTAGTTGCTTTATCCAAAGTTAAGGGCTGGAGGGATTATAAAACACTCTGAATATAAACCTGGCTTTAGTTGATAGCTGAAAATAAAACAATGGAATTATTGACTGGGAAGCAAGATATGATGGACTCACTCAACATGCAAGCAAACCTAAGTATTAACGTCTCTTCTCAGCCTTAGAAAAACAAGCTGGGAGAAAAAAGGATGTGAGAAGTGGGTCAAAGCCCAGAAGAAAGGGATCACGGCTTTTACCCTCATGGGTAAAAAGGAGATTGGGCCATTGTCCCAGGAATTTGCAGGCTTCCCCGGAGTGCGCTGTCTTCTGCAGTCAGTTGACAGACACAGGTTGAGAAGACACAGGGACATCACCAGTTGTTTTTAGCAGGTAAAATTGCAAAGCCATGGCCTAGAGAATGAGTTCTTTTATCTCAGTTCTCCTCGCAGAGGGAGGCAGGGTCTTCACTTTGGTGTGGGGTTTGTGGGGTATAGTGATTGAGAGGTTAAGTATTTGGGGGTCATACTGCCAGTCACATTGATTTCCTAGCTCCACTCTATGGACACATTCAATTGCCTTGAGTCTGGCTCCCCAATCTGCTCTACAGTGAAGAGTGGTTACGTTGTGGAAACTTATTGTAAGATAGCTGACAGTTCTGATAGAGCTTCATAAAGCTGATCTCAAGAACCAGGAACTATCATATGTTGTAGAAACATAGAAGCTTTTCCACCCTTTGTTCATGAGGTATAAAATGTAATGACTAGAGACATTCTTTTTTCTGTATTCTTTTGTTCATTTGTTTGTTATTTTCTCAGAATGCAAGCACTGTAGCAGGTACTGATGTTTTAGAGCTTGCCCTTAAGGAGCTTACCATGTGGGTGTCAGCAGACAATCATAGGCAGTGACAGAGGACACAGCACTGTAGAATTCACAGCCCAATCCTAAGGGAGTCCTGCTTTCACCTGGGCTGGCTGCAGGGGCAGATCAGGATGGCTGGAGTTCTCCCTAGCAATTTCAGTGGACCCACAAGCATTTGGACGCTTTTTGAGTTAGCCTTTTTCTTACTCAGGTAAGGCTCATCTTTCCCTGAGGATATCTCTATGTGTTTCAGTAAGTACTCACTTTTCCCCACTTGGCTCTGTGTTCATCCTTCTGGAGAAGGATAGTTTCAGTATCTTTTTGGAAAAAAATCCTCATCCAAGAATATGCTTATTGATTTTAGAGAGGGAGGAAGAGAGAGAGAGAGAGAGAGAGAAAGAGAGAGAGAGAGAGAGAGAGAGAGAAACATTGGTGAGAGAAACATCAATTGGTTGCCTCTTGTATATGCCTCAACCAGGGATTGAACCCACAACCTAGGTACGTGTACTAACTGAGTATTAAACCTGTAACCTTTTGGTGCATGGCATGATCCTCCAACCAACTGAGCCACCCCGCCAGGGAAGTTTCAGCATCTCGTCTCTTGTGTTGCCAGAGACTATAACTCTACTTGTCCATACTGTGGTGTGTTCCTACCAACACACTCCCAGGATTGTCATCCCATGTCATATTTGTCATTATGGTTTGTCAAGGGATGAAAGAATTACCCTATACTTCCCAGTCGACCCAGACTCCAGTCTGCTCTCCTAGAGAGTCAGACACAGAGAGCAGGAAATGAGGGTATGGAGGTAATTGTGAGCCCATAAAAATGAGAGAAAGTAGATAGTGTGTGGGGAGGGGTCGGCAGGAAACATGGCATGGATAACAGGAAAGGGAGAGAGATAGACTTTTGTCAGCTGCCACGAGTGGCAGTGACAAATACTAGTGAGAAGGGAGATACATAAAGAGGAACCAGAGAAAGTTCTCTGTGTGCTGTGGGCCTTCTGGGGAAACCTTGTGCTGTTTCTTTGAAAGAACACAGAGAACAACCTTTGTAATTCAATTTTGTGACTCAGGAGTGCTTTGACTTGTGGAGGTGGGATTCCAAGAGACCCAGTAATATTCAGATTACAGAGGGCCTGTTTTTCAATAGGTTTGCTGAGTTACCTGATGCTCAAATTATGAGCAATCACGGAAGGACAATGCAGGCAATGATGGGCAGAACCCTTAATGCAGCCCAGGAAGATGTGTGCTGTCTGCTTCTTCCCCATGAGCAGTTGAGCAAGTCATTCCTTGTCTGCTTGTCACAGTTTCTTCATCTCCATGGGCCATGGAAATCACCCTGAATAATTTACCCAGGTCTGTTGTGAGGCTCATGGGAGCTCAGTCAAGGGAAAGCACATTATACATTGAAACGTAAGACAGCCGTGCAGGGGAATGTTATTCAAATGACATTTCTTGGTAAGGTTTGGCCGCCTTTGATGAAGTGAGTGTCTGCTTACTTATGCCACCCTAGTAGATGAAATGGTCCCAGCTTTCATCTCTATTTTTCCTTTTACTAAATTGGAAATAAAACTCTCATAGTTTATAAGTGAAGATTGCTAAAATGTGCATATAACAGAAATGCTTCAACAATTCCACTCGACTTGGTTTAAACTAGCTACCATGTGGAGGAGGAAGCCAAAGAGATTTCTCCAGGAGGAAGTGTGTGATCACGTCTTTTGGGTTAGGGCCTCCAAGGCTGCAGCCTCCAGGGGCCAAGGGGCCCTCCCAGGAGCAATAGGATGAGGGTTCTCAGGTGTGTTCTGCAGCCCAGTTGCTGAGCGTTGGTGTGTCTCTCTGTGTTCGTGCCTTTATTAGAGGATGTGGTGGTGGCTTAGAGCAGGTAGGTTTCTAGTGCCAACAAACTGCTTGCTTTTCAGAAAGAGGAGAGTTTTCCATGGCTCCATGGCCAGCTGCTTTATCTGTTTTCATTTTAAAGACATGTTTCCAAAGCACCATTTCCTGAAATCTTTTGGCCACAGCCAGGTATGAGAATCCCAGTTGCAAGTCCAGGGAGAAGGTGAGCTGCCAGGGAGAAATTTACAAAAGGGCGGATCGCCCAGAGGAGTGCCAATCGAGGTCTTGCCAGGAAGTAGAGAAAAAGCCAGAAACAAGGACCCTCCATGGGAAAAGTTCTCCCTTGAGCTCCGACTGGAAATTCATGTCTAAGAATTTTAGTTTGTATAATCAGAGTGAGTTCTTGTTGAGGAGGGGATATTAAGCTTCAAGTTTTTTCCCCTTTATTGTTGTCCCCACTTTCCCCCCATTACTCTCCCCTACCCCCCTCCGCCACCTTTCACATTCATTCCTTGCTGCACCCCTCACCCCCGTTGTCTTTGTCCATGGGTCCTTTATACATGTACCTTGACTTGACCCTTCACCTTCTTTCCCTCGTTATCCTCCTCCCTCAACCCCTCAGTTCAAGTTTAACGAAGTTAGACAAGTTGAGTGAGTCCTTTCACAGGAAGGCGTTCTGTTAACCTCCTTTATAGCATCCCCCTAAATCTAGTGACCCCTGTGTCTTATCTCAATCCCTTGTTCATGCACTTACTGCCGTTAAGTAAATATCTTAACTACTCTACCAGAATTTGAGCTCTGAGCTCATCAAAGTAATCTATAAACTTTAGTGTCTGTCTCACACAGTGCCTGCTACACCAGTGATGCTTAATAAATGTCGGTGGTGTAAATGGCTAAGTGATGCAACCTAGAGCTATTAACGAGGTTTTGATGAAAAATTCATTCACTCCACATACATTTATTGAGCATCTAATATATGCCAGGCCTTGTTATAGACAGTGGGAAGAAACTAAGAATAATTTTACATGAGGTTAATAAGGATGACCCTAAGGATAAATTCTTTATTCTTACTTTTTGTGATCCTGATTATTGAGAACATCTTGGCTATGCACATGTCCTGGCCTACTAATGCCCATATTTCTTGTCACTTTGTCTTGTCCAAGGTATTTCCTAAGCTTTGGGATTTATCACGTTGATCTTTAATAAAACTTTAAGTTACTGCAAGCTAGTTAGGAAACTGAGCACCTCTCTCAGCTCTCCTATCTGATCTAAGTGCTCAAAAATGGAATTTTTACCAATTCCCTAGCTATTAAATTGATAAAAACAGGTATTACACTTGTTTTTAGACAAAAAGCTGTCAAGTGACCTGAATTTCCTAGCTATCAAAATGTAAATGTTTATAGTATAACCTAATTCTGGAGATGAAATCTGCATGCTTCCCTCTGAACCAGATGAAACCAAGATTAACATGAAAGTCTGCTTTAACGGACAACAGAAGTTGCTGAGGATCGCTTCTCGGCCTTTTGGCTAAGATCAAGTGCAGAAGTTGCTGAGGAGTCCTAAGTGGACAAACGTGAAGCCTGGAGGGGCAAAGGAAGAGTAATTCTATACAGAGAACACTGGAGACTCTTACAGTTCCACAGCAGCATCCTTTGCTTCTCCCCCAGTGGCTGGAGTATTCTTCAGGTTTCATCTGGTGGCAAGCCCTGAAGAGTATGGACTCAGCAGATGATGCCAGTTCATACTTTCTTAGATTTACAGAAGTGGGAGGGTCCTGAAGGTCCATGAAATTCAAACTCCTCAAAGCTCAGAGAGGAAATACACCCTGGCCAAGGGTCACAACTATCATGTGGCCTAGGATGTTTTATCTTTTAAAATCAAAGTGGGGGGGCAGTATTCTCTGTCTCTAATGTAAACAATAGTATGGGGACCTCGGTGGGAAAGCCATGAAGAAAAAAGAAGGAATCCTGGTCTTACCGCAAGGCAGAGAGGCTTGCTGTGAGGGCTGGAAGTCTGCAGACCTGTAGACCACTCCAGTTAGAAGGCGCCTTGGAAGTCTAATCTGACTTCCTCCTTGTGCAGATGAGGAACCAAGAATCACAGCAGTAATCAGATTCAACCAAAGTCACAGGATAGAAAAACACACCTCTACATTTGCACAGGTTGCTTTCAGGGGTCCTCAAAGACTTCTGTCAGTTGTCTTTTTCAGAGTGGAAGTAAGGTTCTTCAAGTTGGAAACTTTGGGTAGATGATGGTTACTGTAGTTTTGTAGAAAGAAAGAGAGCTTCATAGAGCTATACCTTAACCACTGAAGCCTCATAAAGACTTATCGGTACTCCTCTGGTTTGCATATTTGAGAAAAAACATATAGCAATTTCATCTTTCATAGGAAGTGTAGGAAACACAAAAGGATGCTCTTGGATTTCTATCTCTGGATGGCAAATATTACATTACACATCTTCTTTGTCCCCTAAGTTCAAAACTTTTGCCTATAGAATCTCTTGTACAAATGTTTGCAAAATAGGGTGAAAATCTACTTTTCCCATTTGTGGGTGGGAAGAGGAGAGAGATAGATAGATCCAGAAAACATTGCCCACTATTTTCTATGCTTCTACTATATTCATTATGCATCCCATAATAGGACTTTCTAGACAAATGATAAATGTTGGGACCATTTGCTACACATTTCAAGGACTAAGTGAAACAGTATTGAGGTATCTAGATTGTAGGGCTCAAGTTGTCCTGTGTAACCGTATTACCAGTGAGCAGCAGAGAGACTTGAAATGGTCTTATAATTTCTTTCTCCTTTGGGGGAGATTGTCAATGTATTTTTTTTTTCAACACTTTCAAAATTGCAATTGTTTATAGTAACTGGAGATGGCAGAACCTGGCTGAAGTGGGAAGGCTGAGTTTTATCTAACCTCTAATTTAGTTCTCTTCTTAAGTTTGTCCAAGTTCCTGAGACGCCTTTCCCCTGTAAGTTAAACCATTGTTTGTCAAAGGAAATATAAATTAAGAGCTCTGCTTTCAAAATGGAAACTTGGGCTAGGGAGGCAGATTCTTGCTCTGCTCCTCAGATCTCCAATATAATATAGGAAGTGGAGTCAGTGTGGGACATAGACTTGATGAATTCTAGAGGAATCCAAAGCTCAAAAAATGTGGGAGTTATGTCAAGCCAGAAACCCAGCCTAAGTTTGACTCATCAGAGCTCTTAATAATCAGGTCGGAAATTCCATGGCATTATTGAAAGGAGCAAAATATTTCCCTTTAGACAAAATGGATTCTGAAACTATCCATATTCTCTAATTGAATTCCTGGATGAATGAGCCAAGTGCCATGCTCTGACCAAGAATAGTGACGCCATGGTCATCCCCATGTTTATTGTAGATGGGCAACTAAACGTTTAACTACAAGACAGGCCAATTATGGATCTCTGGATTGTGTGATTTGGAAGACACACAATTAAAGGGATAACTCTGGCCAAAACTGAGTTTGTAAAACTGGTATGGAGCCAATGAGCAGTAAAAAAAACTTTCTTCTATTTTTTTCTCATAGGGTAAGAAAACAAAATTGCAGACTTTGAGCCATTACTGTGAAAGATAGATGGCTGGAAATTGTGAACTTTAATGGACACTCACAAGGTACTAAATTCCATATTTTAGCCCCTTGCAATCTGATGACCAAACCCTCAAGCCAGTATTTTCCCATGGTTACCTTCATAGACCTCAGGAAACATGAAAGATAGATGATCAGCAAAGCTAATACAAAGTATTAATAAGATGAAAACAATAGTTTTATTTTAGCTAAATTGTGAAGAGCCATCACAGTAAGAATACAGACAGTTCAAGCATGTGTCCTTTGTCTAGTATTTTTCCAGAGTGGTCAGTGGATGACCACCATTAAAAAAATAAGCACACTGGGGGGAGGGGAGAGGAGAAAATGCAAAATAAAAAATTAAAAAAAATAAGCACATAGGAAGTTAAAAATTCTAGGACTCTGCTTCCAAATTCACTGAATTATAGTTTCTGGCAGGTGGGTCCAGTAATCTTCATTTTAAAGAAAATATTGTCATAGATTGAATGGATGGTAAACTTTGCATATATATAAAATAATTTTTAACACAGTAGGCGCTGTTGTGAGTAACAAAACAACTCATTCAGGAGTGTTGAATTCATATAGCTTTGGGTTCTGATGTACTTTCTTAATCAAAATATTAATCAAAAGATAGTGGTTTATAAAATGTCTTGGCTTTAAAAAAATGATATTTTCACTTAGAAAAAGTTGGGAGCCATGCTGTAGAACAAATAATTCAAGGTGCATTACTAGTAACAGAATCTTTCTAGAATCTTAGATAAACTTAGATCAGCAGACATTTATTGGAGGCCTCCCGTGTGCTGAGCTACTCAGAATCATCTAGCCTTTGACTGGACTCCAATGCAGGTCTTTTTTTTTAAAATATATTTTATTGATTATGCTATTACAGTTGCCCCATTTTCCCCCCTTTCTTCCCCTCTACCCCCATCCCCCCATTCCCTGCCCTTTAGTTTTTGTCCATAGGTCATACATATAAGTTCTTTGTCTTCTACACTTCCTATACTATTCTTAGCCTCCCTCTGTCTGTTTTCTACCTACCATTAATGCTACTTATTCTCTGCACCTTTTCCCCCTCTCTTCCCCTACCACTCCCCTGTTGATATCCCTCCATGCCTTATATAAATCCCTTTAACGTTTCATATAATAAAGGCTGGGTGATGATGAACTCCTTGAACTTGACCTTATCTAAGAAGCACTTTATCTTCCTTTCCATTCTAAATGAGAGTTTTGCTGGATAGAGTATTCTTGGATGTAGGTCCTTGCCTTTCATGACTTGGAATACTTCTCTC
This sequence comes from Micronycteris hirsuta, assembly GCA_004026765.1. Lineage (NCBI taxonomy): Eukaryota > Metazoa > Chordata > Mammalia > Chiroptera > Phyllostomidae > Micronycteris > Micronycteris hirsuta. Next base: position 59,521 of record PVJI01004312.1, read on the forward strand.
CAGCCCCTTCTTGCCTGCAAGGTCTCTTTTGAGAAATCAGCTGACAGTCTTATGGGAATTCCTTTGTAGGTAACTGTCTCCTTTTCTCTTGCTGCTTCTAAGATTCTCTCCTTATTTTTCATCTTGGGTAACGTAATTATGATGTGTCTTGGTGTGTTCCTCTTTGGGTCCCACTTCTTTGGGACTCTCTGAGCTTCCTGGACTTCCTGAAAGTCTATTTCCTTCACCAGCTTGGGGAAGTTCTCCTTCATTATTTGTTCCAATAAGTTTTCAACCCCTTGGTCTTCCTCTTCTCCTTCTGGCACCCCTATGACTCAGATGTTGGGGCATTTAAAGATGTCCTGGAGGTTCCTAAGCCTCTTCTCATTTTTTTGAATTCTTGTTTCTTCATTCTTTTCTGTTTGGATGTTTTTTTCTTTCTGCTGGTCCACTCCATTGATTTGAGTCCTTCTCATCCCTATTGGTTCCCTGCAGATTTCCCCTCATTGCCTTTATATTATCCTTCTTTTGTTCAAGTAATTGCAACAATCTTTCTTCGAATCCTGTGAGCATCCTGATTACCAGTGCTTTGAACTGCGCATCTGATAGGTTGGCTATCTCTTCGTCACTTAGTTGTATTTTTTTCTGGAGCTTTGATGTGTTTTTTCATTTGGCCATTTTTTTTTCTCAGTGCACCTGTTACTTTAAGGGGTGGAGCCTTATGTGTTCACCAGGGCGGGGTAACCCACGTTGTTGAGTTGTGATATTGCCTGTGGGGGCGGGGCCTGAGAGAACAATGGTGCTTGCTCTGTTCTCCGCACTTCCCCAGCTACCCACAAGCAAGTTGGGCCCTTCTCTGTTGCTTCTGGGGTGAGTGGACGGGCCTTCACAGTTCCAAGTTCCTGTGGGTCTCCCCAACAAACTCCTGTGAGGCCGGGAGTTCCTCCCATTGCCGCCTCTACCCCCACAGGTGTTTTCAATTGGTGGTTTGAGGCTTTATTTCCCTGTGTTGGTGGGCCGCACGGTCTGTTCTGCTCCCCAGCTTTTCCTCCCGGTTTATCTGTTCGAGAATGAGGGACCGCCCAGTTCACCAGTCTCAGCTCCAGTTTTACGGAGTGCGCCTGCTGCGTTTTGGCCAGACACACCCGCCAGGGGCCTCTCCGGGTAGCTGGAGCATTGCTGGTACCACTCCACAAACCGCATCTTGCTGCTCGCTCTCCACCTGGCACTGCCCTGCGGACCGATGTGGATGAACGTGTCTTCTTTAACTTCTTGTTTGTCGGATTTCCACTCAGTTCAGTTTTCTGTCAGATCTGGCTGTTTTTGTTTTTTAAATTGTTGTTTTTCCTCCTTTGGTTGTACAAGGAGGCACAGTGTGTCTACCCTACACCTCCATCTTGGCCAGAAGTCTCCAATGCAGGTCTTGAGACTTCACGTTTAGTTTCTTATTACCTACCTACAACTCTCTTCTGAAAGAGATGAGAGCTGGAATGTTCTGACCTTATGCGGAGGAGGGTTGCCAGGAAGAGAGTCAGGAAAGAACTATGGGAGTCAGTGACTTGAGCTGGTGGCACTTAGATTTCGGGAGCCTGCCTACTTTACAAAGACCTGCTTTGCCCACAGATATACAATACATGTTACCTGGCTTCAGCCCTCATGCACAGCTTTGGCGTATTGCCCTGTGTGTTGTGGTAGGAGTCCTGGGTTGTGCTGGAACTGAGGAGTTGGGAGGAGGCCTGGGGCTGGCCAGAGTGGTTAGCCTGAGTGATCAGAAGCCTGGAGGATCATGACTCGGGGATGAGGTGGAAATTGGCACCTAAAGGCTTTGTGAGGCTGCTCTGACTCCTGCCTTTCCCCTCTGGATGCCAAGTTGAGAGGTTAGCTCCATTGCTTTGGGGCGGGACTTGGTGCTTGGAAACCTGGCCACTTCTCGGTGTCACAGCACTACCGCACCCTCCTCTCACTGTTCTGGATGTTGACCACCCATCCTGCGCACACTGCCTCCTCCTCCTGGGACAATGATGTGGCCTGACTTCCAGAGCAGAGGGCTGGGAAGCCCTGTGTGCCATTCTCCTGAGGTTACTTCAGGACACACCTCTTCAGTGCTGTCCTCTGGCGCTTGCCTGAGAAAGTCAAGTGTCCTTCCAATTAGTTATGTGTCATAATTCAGCCGGAGTGATTTCAGAGAAAAGAGGAAATATACTAATCAGATTGTTTAATTGTTTTCTAAGAGCTAAAAAGGACAATTTTCTACATTAATCTCAGTGCTTGGAGTGTTGGAAGTTCATCACCTTTTTTTTTGTATATTTATGAACATTGCAGAAAAGTTTCAAGATATTAACTAACTTTTTCCCTCCAACAATTTGCTCTGTCCATCCCCCAGCATCTCTGTGTATGCATGCACATGCACACACACACACACACACTCTCTCTTTTCAGCCTAATGGAGTGGTTTTAGGGCAAGGTAGTGCCAGAGGAGAGAAAGAAGAGCTGTCTGTGGCTTTAGGCTTTAAAGTGCACAACCTTAGGGAAATGGAGAGAACTCAAAGCATGGTAAAAAATGGCTGGGAGAACAATCACTAGAAAATATCTCCCCAGACAGACATGGAGGAAAAAATGGACCAGGAAGTAATAGGATTTTTTTTTTTAACCTCTGGTTGGTGCTGGAAAGAGAGAACTTGCTTCCTAGACAGAATCTCAGGTAGGGAATGTCTGTACTGAGAGTCTTGACAGAAAGTGCTTTACTGATATTTCCATGCCTTGGCACAGAGGCAGCAGAACGGGACCTCTGTCTGCAAACACAGCAAAGGGAGTCCCTAGGCCTGAACAGGGTAGCAGGAGCCAGGAATAACTCAGCAGTGATCTGCTTGGATTGATAGCCATTGGTGACCAGGTGCTCAAAGGACAACTCTGTAGACACCACGTGAACAGATGACCTGAGGTCCAAATGCTTTGGTCCTCTCTGAGCCCCCAAACTTAGTCTCTACCTTGGGAAAGGTACAGGATTATTGAAGTATTGAATGTCAGCACATCAAAATAGCAGTTTATCTGATACATGTCCCCCAAAGAGTGTATTTTTTATTAACCCTGGTGGTGGTCTGTAAGCTGGCACACACTGCATAGGAAAGCCTACTGAGACTTGAAGGGCTGGAGGACACTCAGTTCATTTGTCTTTCTTAAACACCGATGATGCTAAATGGAGCTCCATTTAGACTTAGAGGGGGCTCCAAAGTCCCTTAGAGCCTTAAATCCCCCCGCCTTTTTTTTGAAGGAGGCTGAAAAGTTAGGGCCAAGGAAAAGGAATATGAATGCTCTCCTAGTCACAATATTTTCTCTTGAATCTACATGAGTTTGGAAAATGTGAGTCAGGACAGATGAGAAAGACAGAGAGAAATACAACATCTGAATATTTCTAGGTTCACTCATTCCTGATTACAATACTCAGAGCCACACATGAACGTTTACTTCAATCCTTTTTGTCTTTCATTCCTCAGATATGTTCCTTCTAAAAGGCAATTTTAAAGGTGGGAGGGCAATCAATTTATATTATTACAGAGTGGGCATCTTCCCCAGAAGTCTAGGAAATTTCTTACAGATTTCAAAAGTTTCTTAACCTTTTCTGACATTTAAAAGCAAATAGAAACTCTGCCAGATAAAAGTGAGCTAAAAACAACAGTCAAGTTGATGTCCAACTGGAAGGAGACTGGTTCCTCCAAATTCCTTCCCTTTTACACACTCCCTATTATGAAATGGTACCATAGAACACTGATGTTTCTCTCTGAAACATACACACATACACACACATGTGCACACACCCCCTGTGCTAAAATTGCTTGTGATGGCTAAAATGAGCCTAGGGCAAACTGTCAACAGAGCATGGTCCAGATAATATTTTATCCCTCTCTCTATCATTAAGGTTTTAAGGGTGGGATTCAAAACTGGGAGGATTAGAGCTGAGCTGTTGAGCAATTTACAGCTGAGCACAGACTCTCACTCTCACTGACTTGCTCTCTCCTCCCTCCCCTTGTCTTTAACAAGTTAGCAGCATGTGGCTTGCCCTTGTTCCAGCAGCGATTACTAAAATAAAAAACACCTTTGGCCGTAAACACAAGTGAAAATTGAAACACGCTCATGAAAGTTTATTATTTTTCACTTCAATAACTTCACCCTACATGGGGAATTTTATCTGCCTCGGGAGGTCTTTGGTTTAGGTAATGAAAAAGCTGGAGGGTAGGTGGGGTGGGGTATCCCAAGTCATCTGGGCTGGGAGGCAGCTGGGGGGTGGTGTGCATCTTGGCCTTGGGCCTGAAGAGCTGCTCAAGTGTGTAGGCTTTCATGCATTGGAACATATCTCCTGTCTTTCTCCCTTTGGGGCTGCCCTGACTTGGGGTCATGTCAAGAGAGCTGGGCGTTGATCTGGTTTTAAGCCAGACTGCCCTGTGCTGGCTTCCTGGTCCCTCATTCAAGCCATATGGCTGATTCTATATACTTCCTGGAGCTTTATTTTGACTTAAGACACTTTTAGCCCCTGACTAGAATCTTTAGCACTTCCAACTCAGAAGAGGTATGGGAAGGAGTAAGAGAGCAGGTATGGACGGAACAATGAAAAGACATGGGGTAAAAGAAATTCTACAGTTAAAAAGGAGTGGTTGAATTGGGATAATTTACCTCTGAGAAGAGTGGGCTGACCATGCTACCTGATAATAATTTTATTTCTAGAGAAAGAGGCAAAACATTTGAAACTAAGGAAGTAGACTTTGGTTTATGTGAGAGAGAAATATACGTCTTGGCCATTTACTTGAGAGTCATTTTGGCTTTTTTTTACACTTCTAGACAAACCTGGTCCTAAATATATACTCATCCATTCCAGGGTATATGTGGTCTTTCTTAGAGATTAATTACAAAGTTTGAGGGTAAGCTCTCCAGGACTACTGTGATAATTCTGTTCCACAACATTCTTGGGGACCAAGACTCCATAGATCTCATCACTTCATCTTCCCTGTAATGTGGTCCTTGTCATCATGGCCCAAGATAGTGCCATCTATACTTAAGGCAGCAGGTGGAGAAAGGGCTGAGAAAGAAGGGGCCAAGGAGGCATTCCATCCACCTCCTAGGAGAGGCTCCAAGTGGCTGCCACATGACATTTGAGTTTATATTCTACCAGCAAGAAGTTAGCCCCTTGGTTACACTTACTGCAAAGGAGGCTGAAAAGTTAATCTTTATATTGAGTAGCAATATGCTCAGCTAAAAATCTTATAATTAAGGAAGGAAGAGAGAAAAAATTTTGGAGAACATGAGAAGCTTCTGCCATAGCAGTTAATAGGAGCCCAGTTTTTGCCTGTGTTGTTGGCTTGTGTTGCTTTAGTCATTGTGTTCCTTCCATTGTTCCATGAATCTGTGTCCTCATAGGGAATTTGTGTTCATCACTTCCTTATTCATTTTGTCTTTGTGAATTTTTGTCCATTTTGCTCCTCCATGATTTCACATGGATTCTTGTTCATTGTCCCATCAGAATCTTTGAGTCAACTTTGTGTGAAAACTACCAGCCTCACAGAGTAGACTCAGAACTCAGAACAAGTAATAAGCAGAGAGAGGTGTCAAGTCTATTGACCCCTTTCATAGCTTTACCACAATTCCTGTTTTTCTTTTATTTTTTTAGTTAAAAAATTACTTTTTGAAGGACCTGAGCACAGGGGCAGGTGCCATTTTACATGGCTTATTTTGAACTCATCAGTGTGGAATCAACACAACCGGCTTCTCAGACACCTCCTGAGAATGCATTGGGAGCAGACACTCCTTTGGACGCTGCCTGCCCCTGGAACTGCTGTTCTGCCTCCCCGGGTGCTGCATGCTGTTAGGCCCTCAGCCTGAGCAGCATGACTCACACCCCATCACATCTCTCTTCTGCTTGCTTGCTCTCTCCCGTTGTCTCTCTGGCTCTGTGTAAGATGTTTCTGGCTGCCTTCTTTCCCAGCATAATTAAATCCAGTAGGTCTTCCAGTTGACCTCATGAGTGTGAGTTAAGCCCATTTATGAAATATGAAATGATCCCAAATGCTCATGATGCAGCTTTCCCAGGAGGCTGTGGAGGCGGATCATAAGCTAAGAGCTTCCTGCTGGAGATGCTGCAGGGAAGGCAGATGTGGATCCCTGGAGATAAGCCGCGCTTTCCTTGGACTGAGCTCTGGCCTCAAGGGGTAATGATGATTCTCAGTGTTCTTTAAAAACCTTCTATCATCTCCATGTCCTACTTCTCCTTCCACTCAAGTGTATTTACTCTTATTTTGAGAAAGTGAAGAAAACCAATATAATGTCATGTCATATTGGATTAATGCTTTATGCTGAACTCTCTGTTTTGATCAGAGGCAATGGAACAATTGAACTAACTGATCCATATGTGCTCAAAGGCATTGCTTGCATACCTAGGTCATAGGGTTGAGTTTATTCTCTCCAAGATTCAAGGTTCCCTTGGTTACAAGAGGGAATGGAAGAGAGCATGAATGATGCAAGGCAAATCAGCTCCACTGGAGAAATAAAGTTCAAAGGCCTTATGCATTTATAGGATAGTTAGTGCATATAGGCAGTCATGGAGTGTATCAGAGATAAGGCTTGACAACATCTATTGCTTTATTCTTTACACTTCTGTAGAAAAGATGGGACTTCTGATCCATCCCTCAGGAGGGATCATAATTGGAGGAACAATTCTGCTCTTTTCTCCCTCTCTCTCATCTGTTTTTGCTTTGCTTTCTCTACTTTTCCCAAGATAGATCCTTGTGTCTGAATTTTGAGGTAAGGGGAGGGTGGTAGAGAGGAAGTTCCAATAGAGCTTTCTGAACAAAAGAAGGTTTGAATCATGTCCTCCAACATAGTAAACCAGAACCCCTCTGTTTGGGGGCCGGGGGAACAAAGCTCATGCTTACTTTGATCGTCATCTGAGTCCTGTTTTCAATTTTGTAGGAACCTAGGGATGGGGGAAAGAAGGCATGACCGTAATTGGCTCTATGCCTGGCCTGCAGGCCCACTTCTAAAAGGCCTTCCTGGTGTGGGGTTTCTGTGGAGTGTTTCTCCTTCATTTTAGGATAATTCTGCCATATTCTCTTGTACTTATAAGGAGGTTGGGAGGGCAGTTAGGGGAGAAGTTAAGGTCAAGGGAGGTACTTTACACTGGGATGGTCATATGTGACAAAAAGGTGAAGTGCTAAAATGCACAGGGAAAGTGGGTTAAGGAAGTTGGCACTTCTTACCTTCTGCCAGTCCTGGGCTTGCATGCCAGTCCCAACTCTTTCTAGCTGTGTGACCTTGCACTTCACTGACCTCTCTATGCTTCAATTCTCCAAGCTGTAAAAAAAGGGAAATTATAGTACTTACCATATGGGATTGTTTTAAAGATAAAATAAGTTATTATATAGTGTCAAACATTTAGTGAGTGTTGGGTAAGTATTAGCTATTACCACTGCCATAATAATCATCATCAGCATCATCACAGGCATCATGAATGAGGCATTCCTAGAGGTAGGCTTAGGCCTGACTTAGGTGGTGGGGAGGACCCAGATCTACTCATCTCTTGAAGGAGATCGCAAGTACAGTCAAGGTTCTGAACAGAGAAGTGACATACCTGAGTTTTAGTTTCAGCTGTGTGTGGCAGTATCTTTCCTCCCTGAGTCTTGGTTAAGCAGTGATTAATAAGGCGTTTGATGTTCAGTGGCTCCCAAATGTTTGTCTGGAGACAGGGGCTGGGCTGGCCATGTGAGACTTACCTAGGAGCTTGTCACAAATGCAGATTTCATGGCCCCATCACCCTCAGAGATTCTGATTAGGTGAATCTTGGATGATTTGGGAGCCTGATTTTTTATCAAGGTTATGCTGTGCTCTCCATACACTACCTGGGATACAACTATTCCTTGGGCATCAGGGCCCTCGGTCAACTTTGAGGCCTAAACTCTAAATGCTCTGGTCATGTTTCAGAGTGTGTGAAGGGATGGAAGAAGGGTATGGTTTGAAAAACAAGTGATGAAATAGAAGTTAATTGGCAGATATTTAGTAAAGGATTTTCCTTTATCATTTGCTCATTCAAATCTAAGAGTTTTAGCCCAAATGTATAACAGACCTCAACTTTTCAGCTCACGAGAACCTAGTCTTCTCTGCTCTGAGACACAGAGCCTGGGGCTGTTGTCTCTGCCAATGCCAAGAATTGCCCCAGTTAAGTAGGAGGAATCCCCTTCCCAAAGCCAGTTTCCAACACCTCCATTTACCTTGGGCCAAATGCTCATTTGATGAACCAGGACTTTTGGCCACCGAGAGTAGAAAAGAGCCTTGGCCAGGTAGCTCAGTTTGTTAGAGCATTGACCTGACATGCCAACGTTGCCAGGCTGATCTCTGATCTGGGCACATACAGGAATCAACCAGGGGACGCATAAATGAGTGAAACAACAAATCAAAGTTTTGCTCTATTTTTCTCCCTTCCTCTCTTTCTAAAATCATTAAATAAATTTCTTTTGAAAAGAAAACCCATCTTGTCACCCTAACAGGGGATGAGGCAGTTATCAAACTATCCCATCTCTGAGTCTCTTTCCTTGGCAAACAAGATGGCTTTGCTCTAATCCCACAGTGTTTCTCTCTTTAGTCAAAAGAATAAAACAGAAAAACAAAAACAAAACAAAAAATGGTTCCTTCCACCATATAAACTGGAACTTCTTTCATCCTTTGAATGACATGGTTTCTCGCTTCTTCCCTTCACCATGGGGACAGGGTGGAGCCCGCATTCCCTCAAGGAACCCAAGGTCATGACATTCATGGTGAACAAACTGCAGTCTCTCAAATGCATTTCCAATTAACACACACAAAGCGTTTCCTACTGTCTCCTAAATTATAGTTCTATATTTATCACTGCCAGTGTACCCCTCCCTCTCTTTCCCAGCTCCCCCCACCCATGATCCCCATTCTCCCTTTAATCATTTGCAGAAGTGTTTCCATTCCTCCTTTTTCCATTTTCAGAACCAGTTTTGTTATCAGAAGAATGTAATTGTTGCTAACATTTTGATTTCCCTGTTCAGTAAGATTTATATGACACTGAAGTTTTGTGATATAATTCCCCATTTGCTTCCAAGTTTTTTGTTGGGCATTTAATCTGAGCAGAATTTCATTATCATCTGATTTACTGTGGCTTCAACATAAGGAAAGACTTTTCAAATGTCAACTTTTTTCCCCTATTTTTCTTCCTTTCTCCGATCCCTCTCACATCCTTTTACACACACACATGCGTGCATGCACTCTTTTTTTCTTTTTTCACTTTCTCCTCCTCTCATGTCTTTGGTCCATCTTCCCCCATTTTTAGTTTTCAGTGTTCATATCAGATGGGCTGGTGTCTTGCCTTTGTCCTCCATTCTAATTCATTCCTATAAGAACTCTTCTAAGCACAGAGCCCGTAGGGGCCTGCTCTCTGGAAGATGACGGAACCTCTCCTGTCAGGGGAGTTATACTGGGACCCACACGGTGGCTTTCAAAGTCCTGTTAAATCCCAGGACTGATTCCCAGGCACCTGAGTTCACTGAAAGATGAAGACAAGCCTCAGTCCTCTGTCTTCAGGAACATGTACTTTAGAGTCAGTAAAATCTAAAGTACATATTTTTATTGCACAGTAGATACATAATGAGAAACCTACAGTATGTGTGGAGAGAGAATAATAATAATAATAATAATAATAATAATAATAATTCAGATCGGTCAGTGAGACTCCCTTCCTCTGCTTCTTATTCTCAAAGGGCAGGGCTCAGTGGATTTTCACAGAAGTGCAGAATTCAGCTCTTCAACTCCATCTGAAGGTAAATTTTTGTTGACCATGCTTAGTTTCAGGGCCCCTTCTCCTTTTAACTGCTTCCTTAACACTAATTCTCCCATCTATATGTAGTGACTTTTCCTCTTCATTCTGATTCACTTGCTCTTATTCTCTATACCTGTCTCTTCTTTTTCCCTCCCAGGTGATTTCTGCTCACGGCCTTGCCTCTACTTCCTCACTTACCAAAGTTTCTTCTTTCTGTGTGGCTTAACCAGCCTGTATGTTGAGTCTTTTTTCCTTTGGTGGTGTGTCTGTGGGACTAAGACATTTATGTGTTGTGGTTTTGCATTTTAATAAAAGCAGACAGAAGGTACTCTACCTTACCCTCAAGAAGCATGCTAGATGGTAGGAAATCTAGGTACTTAGAAAGCTCACTAAAAAGTACTAGCAGTCAGAGAGCAGTTAGGCTCCCTTAGGTCATACCTTCCCTGAAAAATTCAGAAGTTACCTTGCCTTCTTAGACCAGAGAGAAAGAAGCATTCTTGTGTCCATAGATCTCCAATGAGTAGCCAGAGAAGACAAGATTCACTCAGCCTCCCACAGTTAATTATTAAGAAACCACTTTGCCAGTTCTCTTTAGGTTTCTTAGTACCTTAAGATTTTTACCCTGTCCTTGTTTGTTGAAAGTTCGTGGGGGCCTGCTCTGTTCTTCTCTCAGTGAAACTTTCCCTGGCTGCTTGATGGATTCTGAAGGACTTAATTGAATTCTCAGTTTCAGGAACCTAGAACATGAGTGATCTCATTCTATGTTTCTGTCTCTTGAGACATCATTGTTTTAAGCTATAGAATCTGGGGTGAGCTGGATAATTCAGGAATTCAAAAAGCCAGGAGAATTAGAAATGATATCCCTTAATCGTAGTGTTTCTGTTGGTCCAAGGAAGCCTCTGTATTTACATCTTGACTCAGGGCCTGCCCAGTAATTAGTTGGGAAGAACTTTCTAAATCAGTTCAGTTAGTTTGGTAAGAACCTTCAAATCGGATCAATTGAAAATTGACCTACAGTAGTTGTTTTATAATGTGTCGGCAAATTGTCATTCCTCCTATCAAAAGTTAGAGCCTAATTCTTCTTGCGAAGGCAGACAGGTGCTGTGACTGCAGCAACAAATAGAATATACCATATGTTATGCTGTGTGACTTCTAGGCCTGTGTTAAGCAAACAAAGTTGGCTTGTGCCTGGGTTTCTCTCAGGACACTCACCCTAGGAACGCAGACGCCATGCTTTGAGTAAGCCACATGAAGAGGACACATGAAGGGTTCTGTCCACAGCCCCATTTGATGTCCCAGCTGATGGTCAGCACCAACAGCTAGGCACGTGAATAAATAAGTCTTCAGATGATCCCAGCCTTCCAGTTGCTCCAGCTAATGCCAAATGGAGCAGAGATGAGCTTTCCTCCCCAAGACCCGTCTACATTTCAGATTCATGAGCAAAATATCATATTTTTCTGTGTATAATACATACTTTTTTGCCAAAATTTTGAGGGAAAAATAAGATTGCACATTATACGTGGGTAGTACCTGAAAATACCTTGTATCTGTTCTTGTGTTTTGTAATTATTTGTTACATAAAATTTCTCGTACCATAATATATTCAAAACCAAATGCTAGAATTCCTTTATAATACGAAAAACAAGTATGTAAATATAAATAAATAAAAAATTGTATTAAAAATGAAAATAAATTTTTTTCCTGAAAGTTTGCCCAAAAATGTGGGTGTGCAGTATACACAGCAAAATATGGTAATTATTATTATTTAATGTCACAAATTTTTGTGGTAGTGTGTCACACATCAGTAACAGAACACCTACTTTTCTCACATTGTCCTTTCCAACAGATATAAGCAACTTGATATTTTCTGAAGTCCCTGTCTCTGTCCTAAGACCCTCCTTCTTGCATTTCAGTCCTTAAAATGACATGCTTCCACAAATCGATCCCATGGGAACATCCTGAGTGGAACTGAGTTTCCTTGTGTCCTCCAATAATTAGCTTTGCATTTACACTGGTGGCTCTGGGAATCATTTTCCTTAATTGTAAAACGAGGGGGCTGAGCTAAGTAATCACTAGGGCTTCCTTCATTTTGTATCTCCTTCTCCACGGGTCTGCTCTGGCATCAAGGGTGAATGTTATAGAGTTCAGCTGCAAATGACTGATGATGGCTTAACATGATATGACCTGCCTTTGTAAGACTCACTGACCATTTAACAGCTGCCTATAGCACCTTCCTCCAATGGAATGAGTGATGGGGCAGTTTAGACACCCTAGCAGGCTCTGCATTGTATGTTGGGTGTTAGTATTGATCCAGCTGCTGCCAGGAGTAAGCTTAGTCACTAGTTCCCTTCTTCCTAAATATAACTGGAGATAAGTGAATCAAAGGGTTCTCTGTCTAGCCATGAAAGGCCAATACTCCTGACATTTCTGAGCCAGGAATGACCAAAGAGAATCTAGAGGTTGGCTAATGTGCCTCCATTCAATGCAGATTTCTGAAATGCCCCAGAATTCTGGACCTCTTCCTGGTCTCATTCTAAATGCAGGCCCGAATATATTTCTTTCCTTCCTGTAGAAGTAGGAGAGAACTTGTTAACACATGAGAAAACCCCATGAGAAGAATTCATGTACAGAGAATGATTGCTTCTTAGTCAGTTTCTCCCAAGAAAGAGCGAACTGGCTCAAAGAGAAGGGCAGCAGGCCAAAGTATGTTGTGAAACCAAAAGCAAAAGAAGAATGAAAAAAAGGCTGGAAAAATAATAAAAAGGTTTGGAACTCTTATAAAAGTCTAAACCAACAGTGGTAATTCTGAAAAGTGTAGGATTTGATTACAGTGCTTCATAAAGAGTTTAGCCTTGAGCAGGAATGGCCAACCGCACCCTGTCCGCATTGTCTTCCCAGACAGAAGGTTATCTAGGGGTGCTGACCTGCACTTCAGGTCCCACCTTGAGTCTGGGGTCTTTTCCTCAAAGTAATGATGCTGAAGGCTAGGATTGGTCTGAATCACTAGCTCCCAAATACCAAATTCTTAGCCTCAGCCTAAAGACTTCACTTACCAAGCAGCTGAATCTCCAGATTTTTTCTTAACATGGACACTCTTGCCAACTTCCTGAAGTCCTTCCAACATGCCATTTTTCTCTGCATGTCTGTTACCTATGGGTCATTATTTAATTATTTGTATTTTAATATAGGTAATAAGTAAACAATAAAAAATAATAGGAAGAATAATTGCATGTCCATGGTTTTAAAAAGAGTACAGAAGGATATAGGTGTGCGCGCATGTGTGTGTGTGTGTGAGAATCTTCACACACAGAGGGCTGCTCTGTGATGATATTAATGTTGTCATGGAGACAGAGAGCACGTCTGGGGGTGGAGCTGGGAGAGCTGTGTGAGCATGAGCACTCTTGTGAACAAAGAGTAGCTGCTATAGTCACCGTTTTGTGCCTTAGTGTTTTTTAAATTAACAATATATTTTGGAAATTATTCTTTATCAGCACACTTACAGCTATCTCAGTCTTATACTGGTTTTATTTTTCTTACTGCATAAAAGTATCATTCTTTATTTAATTAGTCACCCATTGCTGGGCTTTTAAGTTGTTTCCACGCTCTAATCACAGTAAATCATAAAGAAGATACTTGCTCTTGTCCAAGTCTGTTGGAGGCCAGGACCATGGTTTATTCTTTCTTTATTTCTCCCTTAAACCTAGTCAGTAGTAATTACAGTGCCACTTGTGTGGGTTAACCAGTGAGGATCACTGGTAGTAGTTAATAAACTGAACTATATTTGCAAATATTATATATCTGATAGGGGTTAAAATCCAAAATATATAAAGGATTCATATAGCTCAACAGAAAAAAAAAACCCAATCTAATTTAAAAATGGGCAGAGGATCTGAATAGATGATTTGTTTTTCAGGGAAGATATACAAATGGTCAACATGTACATGAAAAGGTAATCAACATCACTAATCAACAGGGAAACGCAAATTAAAACACCAATGAAATATTACCTCACACCTGCTAGAATGACTATCATCAAACACAGCAGGATATAAGTGTTGGCGAGAGTGTGGAAAAATGGGACCCCTTGTGCACCGTTGGTAGGAATGTAATTGGTGCAGTGACTATGGAAACTGTATGGAGGTTCCTTAAAAATTAAAAATAGAGCCCAGCTGGTGTAGCTCAGTGGATTGAGCACAGGCTGGGAACCACAGGGTCCCGGTTCGATTCCCAGTTGGGGCACATGCCTGGGTTGTGGGCCAGGTCCCCAGTGAGGGCCATGTGAGAGGCAACCATACATTGCTCTTTCTCTCTTCCTTCTCCTCTCTCTGAAAATAAATAAATAAATAAAAAATATATTAAAAAATAAAAATAGAAATACCATAAAATCCAGAAATTCTACTTCTGGGTAATTTATCTGAAGGAAATAAAATTACATCTCAAAAAGGTATTTGCACCCTAGAATTCTTTGTAGCATTATTTACAATAGCCAAAACATGAAAATAACCTAACTGTTCATCAGTGGATGGCTGGTTAGAGAAAATGTAATGCACACACACACAGAGGAATATTATTGAGCCATAAAAAAAGAAGAAAATTCTGCCATCTGTGACAACATGCACGGACCTTGAGGGCATTATGCTAAGTGAAATAAGTGAGACAGAGAAAGAAAAATGTTGAATGATCTCACTTACATGTGGAATCTAAAAAACAAAACCCCAAAACAAACAAAAACCTAAATTCTCAGATACAGAGAACAGCTTGGTGATAACTGGAGGTAGGGGATGAGGGTGCAGAAAATGGTGAAGGTGGCCGAAAGATTAAAGAATAAATAAATAAAAGCTGAGCTTCTCTATCTCTGATGTTATTTAACCAAAAATTACAATTTTCTCTGCACAGGCAAAATTTACAACTAACACTACAGTTCTTCTACGTGATTTGTTGAAATGAAAATTTTACAGAATTAAAACCTTGCTAAAAGTAAAACTCTTAATCTGCAGAGAAAAAAAAAAAAAGAAAGACCATCAGCCTTTTGGTACTCAATGAGCCAATGAGAACAAGTGCCTTGGACAGCTCGGGAAAGAAAAGGGGCGGCGATACAGACATTCTTGTCTCTCTTCTCAGCTTATGGCAATGTTTACATGTTGAGTTGGCACAGGGGTAAGCGGCTTGATCTGGGCGAGTGTCTCTGTGAGATCAGGAGGCTTGAGGTGGAGGAGAGTGAAAAGGGTTGATGGTGCGATAACTTTCCAAGACCACTTAGCTGGGACATACACAACCCATCTACAACAGGGATCCAGGATCCAGAAGGTACCATGTTGATACAAGAACGTCTTCTCCCCACAAATGGATTAAACTTACTTTTATCTTTTCTCCACACATGTGGGCATCTGGGAAAATCGTATCAGTTATACA
The DNA here is from genome assembly GCA_004026765.1 of Micronycteris hirsuta. Taxonomy (NCBI): domain Eukaryota; kingdom Metazoa; phylum Chordata; class Mammalia; order Chiroptera; family Phyllostomidae; genus Micronycteris; species Micronycteris hirsuta. The sequence continues at coordinate 74,732 of PVJI01004312.1, forward strand.
GACATGAGGATGCTATACTTTCTCTGCACATTTGTGTGTAGTAGGAATTTCTGACTCCCAGGAGGTCTGACCTTTATTAGATATCATTTTTTGTATCCAGCCTTAGTAGAAATATCTGGCAAACATCCCCTGGCCTAAGAAGGCCTTTATTGTCCTATAACAAATTTGTGATTATTTACAGTCATGGGGGACAGGGAGAGGCTGGATCATTAAAGCTTTTAACAATAATTCAAAAATCTTATTTTTGCTGAGTGTTGATCGTTGACAAAATTTTCCATTTGCTCAGAGTTGCCAAATGAACTGATTTGAACTTTATTTCATTATTGCTTCTATCAGAGGAGTAAAAAAATCTATGAAATAATTAAACATGATCTTAACTCCCTGTGGTTGCTGGGACTGGGCATGGGGCTGGGAGTAGAGAACACAGGTTGGGGAATGGAGCTGGGGTGTGTCTTGGAGTCACTCTAAGACGCCCACTAGGGGCTTCTCCCAGGGGACACACGACCTTACTCAGAGCTCTTCAATGACTTCCCTGTGCACCTAAAGTAAAATCTAAGCTCCTCTCCAGGCTTCCTACCTTTCTGATTTTATTATGTCATCATCTTCTGCCTCACTTACTGAGCATCAGATGCTCTGTTTTATGTCAAAATAGATTTTTTATACAGTTCTTAGAAAAATCCAACCTCTTTTCTGTTCCTTAAAGTCATTATCCTGTCTGTTTTCTTCTCAAAATCTTCTTTACTTATTCTTTTCACAGTTATCTCCATGTCATCCTCAATATTGTAAATTTTTGTGACCTTCTTGACCTTCCAAGACCTCCCTTGACCTTCTGTGACTCTGCCATCATTAGTATCTTTCATATCACCTTTGTAATTGCCTCCTTAAACACTTACCATAGGTTGTGATGACATTTATTTATCGGGTCACTCCTTTGTCTGTCTCCTGCCCTGGGATATGAGTTCCCAAAGGACCATGTTTATCTTGATTGTCACCATGTCTTCAGCAGCTAGCACAGTGCTGGCTGTAGGCGATTATTGAATGAAGGAAGTAGGCAGACATTGTTTATGTTCTGAGCTCCGCCTGAGACATGTGGTAGCCAAAGGGAAGAAGAAGGACAAATGATCCTATGTAGTCTATAAATGGGATAACATCCTTTGAGGAGACTGTGCCTTGGTTGTTCCCGAGGAGATGGAGTAACTGGAGGATGTGGCTTCCCAATGGGAGAGGGAGGGCTAAAAGAGAGAAAAAAAAGAAAAGACAAATGAATTCTGCTCTAAGCAAACCAGATATTTCCTCTGACATCCACTGTATTTCCATCAGAAAAAGGAGATCTGGGAGTGCTGGGGAGAGATGATGATGATGATTTGCCTGGATTTTACTTCCTCCTGAGTTGCCTGGTCACTGAAGACCTGGGATCCTTGGCTCCCACCTGCCTTTGACCCTTTTGTGCCTTACCAAATGAATCAAATGCAAAGCACAAACAAGTGGCAGAGGGGTGGGAGCTGGAGAAGACCCAGGAGCTGGCTTCTGGAGGCTTCAAAGCCATTCTGACCAATGAAAGGCAAGTGTGGCTGTCTTCCAAGCCCCAAAAGGAAGCATCATGCTCAAAGGCTGGATGCTGAGCCACTGAGAGCTTGTGGGCCCAGGAGAATCAGGACACATTCTCTGAGTGGATAGGTGGCCAGGACATTGGGGCCATGAAGAATGAGAGAGCTCATCTGCTAACCTCCAGTGGATACAAACTTTGCCTGAGGCAGGAAAGAATCAAGGTGGTGGGCCTTTGGCAGGATAACTGGTCATTATTAGCAGAGAAAGGTATTATTAGGTGTAATGCTAGAGTGTCTCACAAATGCTAACACAGCTGCTCATATTCACACTCAAGAAATATTTATTAGGCACCTACCATGTGCCAGGCCGTGATCTTATCATTGATATTCAACAATGAGCAAAGAGCAAAATCCTGCCCTCATGGAGCTTACATTCCAGTGGGCTAATAATCTATGTGGGTTTGTGGAATTTACATTCTATGTCCTTACATTTTGGGGACACATTAATCCTGAGAGTAAAGCTATCTTATTTAGAGGTCTCTTAAAAGTTGTGATACTGGTGGCATTCAACTGTTGGAATGAAAAGGGCAGTGGCAGTTAAGATCTCGGGGAGAGAAAAGCAGTAAAGGCATTAACAAGAGAAATGGCCATTTAAATCCATAATGACATGGCAGCACAATAAGACATGACCGTCAGGCGCTAAAGAACTTCCTGTAGCCAGAATGAGACTGGCCTTCAGAGTGCAGAGAGGTGCTTCGCAGGAAGGGAGCAGCTTGCTAGGCTTATCTGGTGTCCCTGCAGACAGAGGGGTAGATTCTCCTGGCTCCTTGCTTGCTCTTGCTTCCAGACCATTTGCAACGTTGCCACTGTAACACCTTCCCCTGTGAGGTGTGGACATTCAATTCCTCCAGCTTCCTTTCTTTCTTAGCTCTGCTCTCTGTTGGCTGGTTACTCTACTTTAAGGGTGGGCTGTTACTGGTGGCTGCCTTCCTTTGTTCTTACCACTTCCCACAACTTCTCTCTTAATGTTCTAGATGTGATTTGTTGAGTAAGGCAGAAAGGGGGCGGGGTGGGGCCAACCAAGAGTCAGGGACGCTAAGGGGTTGAGAGAAAGGATCCAAACCTCATGAGCAGTCATTAGTTCCTGCTCCATCCTCACTGCACTTCAGCAACCCCGTCTCAAGACCGGTTTCTGGGACTTCTTATCTCCCCAACTCCTTCTCTGATATTGAAACCACCTAATCACCTCACTGACTCCAACTTGTTCTTTTCCACTTTTGATCCACTGCTTGAGTGACATCCCAGATGGCATGATGTTCCTTTTCCCCCCATGTACATTAGTTGATAATAAGTCTCCCGTGACCCATGTTGATTTCTTTCCTAATCATGTTAGACCCTGTGTTAGAGCAATTGAGCTTATTGTTATAAGAGAAAAATCAACCCCTTTCAACTTTATTGTTAGTTACATTTTCTGTTACTTGCAGCCCAAAGCTTTGCTAACCAATGTACCCGATCTTCCTAGTTCGCTTGAGTTTTTGATGTTGCTATGCTGGTAGCTCCTAAGCATTTCTATGGATCTCCTGTAATGATAGACCTTCTACATTCTATGAGACTTCCAGAGCTGTCAGAGCTCTTAGATATCAGACATCCAGTCTCCTAAATTTATATGCGGCAAACCTAAATACAGAGAGGGGAAATACTATGGAGACTCCTGTAGCACACGGGTCTTAGGAATGAGTCTTCAGCATTCCGCACCAGCCAGAATCCTATCTCCTTGATTTGAAATAATAACAAATGTTGAGGGTGTGGAGGAAATCCCTGCTCTCTTGCATGATGTGGTCATGGTGGCTACATTGTAGACACACAGTGAGCATAACCATGTGCCTGGAGGCTCTGCAGAAGGACAGACCCTGAAAGCGTGGGCAATGATCATCATCCCGGACAGTGGGGAGGCCCCAGGTGCTTGCTCACTGTGCTTTTCTCTCTACCCTTCTAAATTGCTTTCCTGGAGACAGATTCAGCCTCTGCTCAGGGTCTTGGAAATCATCCCCCAGCGCAGCATTCAGGCGTGAACTCAGCAACCACACTCTCACAGGCTCCATGAGCACAAGCTAATTAACTAGGAGTCACACACACAGGGAACATGCTGCTCACCGGCTGTCCACTTCTCTTTGTCTCTTTTTTAATCTTGACTTCTGTTCAGTCCCATTTAAGCATTCAGTATTTTACTTTCTTCTTCTCTATTCTTCCATCTGTATGTGTGACATCTTAGCCACAGCCCTCACTCATTTAACAATAGACACTTAGCAGTGACTATCACTTTATTAATTTGCTTTTTGTAAATCCCAGGTGATGCCTTTGAATATCCCATTCCTTTTTCCCGGAAGGCTTTCTCTCTCTGGCTCTCTCTTGGGTCCCTTGGCTGCCCTTTATTGCCATTCCAGTCTCGGCACAAACACCAACTCCTTGGACAGGCCTTTGCCCACCCCCTCTTCCCTCATGCTGTCCACAACTCTCTAGCATGCCACTTCCTCCCCTGTGCAGCCTAGATATTTTATTTCCTTCGTGGTATTTGGCATCTCTTGAAATGATCTTAATTGTATGTTTACTTGTTTAGTTTCCATTTCTTTTGTTAGAATGCAAAAATCTTTTCTAGGGAAGAAACTACCCTGGTGTTTCCCAGTACCAAAAACTGTGCTCAGAATAATCATCCAAAAACCATTTTTGGAAAACTAATGTAGACTGGAGAGGCTGGACTTTTGAAATGAGCCTGTTGTGCATCATGGGTTTCTGTGCTGCGGTTATCACAAGGACCACTTTGAGGACCGCTATCAAAACCCAAGGACAAGCGTTCATGTCGTCTGTCAGTCCTAGGTGCTCGATACAGTGAAGAAGCAGCGACTGTCCTCCATCGTCAGCTTTCCCAGTGTTCTTTCCCAAACACTTGAGATATCAGATATGACTCACAGATGTTCAATTAAGCCCTTTTATAGCCATTCCAACCCAAAGAGTGGTGTTTTTATTGTTCTTGTTGTTGTTTTTCTAAAATGGGGGCAGGTCTCTCTTAAAAGCTTCATTCGTGGTGCATGCCCTCGCTTGCTGGTTGCTTATCTCACCTCCGCCTGCCTAAGAACCCTTCTGAGAAAGCATCTCTCCTCTCCTTGATCTGCCTGCACTGGAAAACTTCAGGCATCAGCAGACTTCCCACGATCCTCCTCGAGAGACCACAATTTGTTGCATGTCTCCACCAATATTTGGATGGATTTCCAGCTTAGCTGAGTATGTCCACTTATATTAAATCTAATCTCTTGAGTTTGAACTCTAAGGGCTGCCTGTCCCCACCTCCTCATCACCACCCCCTCCCCCAGCCCAATTCCATCTTGTATCCACTTCCCATTGTTCATGCCTCTGCTATGCAGAGGTCCTTATCCGCGTGCCTTAGCCTCCAGGCATCTGTCTACTGCTCAGCACTGCCTGTAGAGAACTATCCTTGCATCTCCTTATTCCAACTTTCCTCCTTCTCCACAACCCTGACTCAAAACTTCATCCTGTGGAAGAGCTCACCTGATTCACTCTCTCTGACTTGCCCTACCTGACCTATTGCAGTCACCCCTCCAACATATCCGTCTCCCTGCACAGAGTCACCTCAACAGAATTCAGATGAGTCTAGATGCAGGTAGGTACTAGATTTGGGTCCCCATTTAACCTTCATATTTAATGGAATTTTCTTCTAGGCAAAACCTTTGGTTTTCTGGGTCTGGGATGGCAATATGTCTACAATGTTTGACTAACCCCCTTTCTCTTTAATGGACGTCAGAGTTGAGTATAAATAGGAAGACCATAAATGAGTAATCATTATGATTCCAGGTTTATTCCTCCTCGTCATTCTTGCCACCACTAATCCTCTCATCCTCTCCAGAGCCCTGTGGCTGACAAATTGAGACTCAGAGAAATGATCTTGAGTCAAACTCTTCTTTTTAAGGCAGCCCAGCAAAGCATGGCAGGAGGGGGCAGAAGAGGAAAGAGCCTCTGCTCTCAGGGGTCTTACAGTTTATCAGAGAAAGGGAATTGGCAAACAGGCATAAAGGAAAACACTTAAGGGGCAGGGCTTGAAATGAATGGCTTGAAACACCAAATCCTGGCTCTCGGCTCTTTGTTTTACCCACCATTGACTCTCCTGGCAACTGTCTAGGAATATTTCAGAGTCACTTGGGTAGAGCCCGAGAATGAATCAAAAGTCTCTTTTCATAGACCCACCGGGCTGGCCGAGAGCTGCGAAGGTCATTCTGTCCATTCCCTTGCCCCTAGGCCAGACCACATCAATTCAGCCTGCTCAGTCAGGGGCATCTCCTGTTTCCAAACCTCACCGGAGACAGATCCTACCCAGCTCTCTCTGTCTGCTCTTCCTGCCCGGTGGTTTTGAGCCTTGGTAATGAATGGCTGAGACGGCTGCATTCCTTGGACAGCCTCTTAGTACTGCATATTTGTCAAGCACTTCTGGGGAGGGAACACAAGGGGATCCAGAGGCACAGGCCTGTGTGTGTTGCCCAGGCACACTCAGCTTTTTCCATTGGGCTCCTCAACTGCGTTCTGTCAGTCCTCCAAGGAGGGAAGGTGGATCCCACTTGCAAGGAACTGAGTGCTGGTGCTCGGCTTATTGCTGTATCAGTGCCCAGAAGCCCTGGCAGAGAATATGTCTCTTTAATTTGGAAAAAAGGACTTTGAATTCCACCTGACCGTTCAGTCTTTAGCACCTCTTCTTCCACCCTACTTTTCTCTTCTCACCTCCTTCACATGTCAGAGGGACAAAAGGACAACATGGGGCCGCAGCCTGCCAGGATGGAATGCACTGATGGCCCTGTCTCTGGTTAACAGTCTACAGTTCTGATGTCCTGGGGATGGAGTGCCGTCAGCTGATAGTGTTTGGTGCTGCAAGACTGAGGCTCTGAAGGGAAAAGAAGTGGCCTGGGGAAAAGGGTCACACCAAATAAAGGGAGTATTGATGGAAGGCTGAGATTTACATATTTTTTAAAAAGTACCTCTCTCTGCGAAGGTTTCTATATGTCTTTGCTATGGAAAATTACATTCCTTCCAGATCACTTCCGCTTTTTCTATTTTAATGACTGACTTTATAGAGTTTGTTGGTCAGCAGTACAGCCACTGTTGGCAAATAAGAATTAATGGACATTACACATGCTGTTTCTTCTGCTGAGATGTGCTGTAGCTTGAGGTTTCATGTGGGTGCTGCTTCTTCAGCCCATGAAGCTGCTCTTTCTACCTGCTGCCACTGCAGTCCCATAAGAGATGGACTGGGAGGACGTGATTGCACAGAAACCAAGAGAGAAGGGTGCTTTAGGAAGGGAGAGTCGTCTCAATGAAATTAGTAAGCGTTAAAAAGTTTAGATTGAGTTTATACTTCAGCAGGAAATCAGCAACTTCCTTCAGAGAAATCTCAGGGTTTGGAAACTGGACTGTAGATGGTTGAGGAGTCAACAGGAAAAAATTGCAGACCGTGCAGTTAGACAACTTCTTCAAGAAATGACCTGTGAAAGAAAAAGCAAATGGTAGTAATTAAAGAGGGGAAATAAAAAAGGGAGATAACATATATTTTTAGATGGATGTGACTTATATGTTTTTAGGATGGAAGTGACTTGGGAAATGTGTAGCCTTGGGATGTGCAATATTTTGGATATGCTTTTTTTTTTTTTTACCACATTCAGATCCACTCTTTACCCTTTTCCACCCTCACCCTGGCCCCTGCCAGGCTGAGACTTTGTGACTATGTTACGGAGTCCCTTGCAGTCTGGCTTCCAGTTGAATTTGTCTGATGGGAAGCACTGACAGATCAAAGAGCAGGAGAAGAAGGAGTTTGGGGGTATTTGCTCCCTTGTCTGTGTCCTTGCCAGGTTAAGGTTTGGCCGTGGACCATGACTTTCTATTGAAGGCCAGAGCTCCTGCCAAGCAGCTGTCTCCTGTAGCCACAGACCTGACTCTACTAGTTCTGTTGGTTGCTTCTTTTCTATTTGCTTCCTCAGTCCTAGGAGTGGTATTGGCTTCATGCTGTTGCTAGTTTTGAGCACTTCACCAATTCCTTCTGATTGCCTTTAACTCTGACCACACTCTCATAAGTAGTCCCTTTATTAAACTCTCCTCAATCATCGCCATTTGAGTATGTCTTTCTTTTGGGGGACTTGACTGGAAAATAGGTAATTAAAAACCCTGTTTCCATCAAAAGGGTCTAGAGAACATTGAGAATATAGAGAGAAACACTAGAAAAGGTATACCAATAGACATGGGGGAATTCTAGTCAAAATACTAGAGTTCACAACTTGAAGACTTCACTTTGCTTCTGACACGCTGTAGTGATCAGTAAAATAACAAACATGTATCATAGATGTGGCTGAATCTTCCGTCTGTGGGTCACTGGTCAAAAAAAAAGGAAGAGGCATCTGTATATTCAATTCTGCTAGTGTAATAATGAGTATAAAGATCCCTATCCTTGCCTTGGTTATCAAGTCATAAGGAAGCTGAAAAATTCAGCAATCTGATTCTATAAATTATATAAAACTATATGCCTACAGAGGCAGAAGAAAATAGAACCCAGCCCCTGAGCTAAGACCTGGGTCCAGACACCTGCTACTTGAAGATTAAACTGTGATATTTTTAATTTCACATCAAGATGGGAATTCCATGCTGTCAACATATAACGTTGTTCTGAAGTGGGCTTGTACGAGGTGAACCAGTGAGCCAAAGTTCTGAAATCATGAGAAACGTGAATGATAAGAGAGGCAGCTAACAAAATAAACAAATGGGAAAATGAATCACTCTCAGGTGACATTAAAATAGAACAATCAGGGATGATTTTAAAATAAATTGGTTTGAGATTGTCAAAGAGATGAAGAAGTAATAACAACAAAAATTAAAATGAAAAGGTGAAACAAGAAGTGATGAAACAAGGGAAACAAAAATTAGACAGACATAAGAGAATATTTAAAGTAACAGTCGTAACCTGCGGTACTAAAAACATAGCATTTTTATAACATTGAAAAAATTGCATAGTAAATGGAATAAACTTTAAACTATACACTGTCAAGAAGAGAGTGTGTAAATGGGTGTGACGGTCAACTTTATGTGTCAGTTGGGCAATAGGGTGCCCAGATATTTAGTCATAATAATTCTGCATGTTTCTGTGGGAATGTTTTTGATGAGGTTTGCACTTCAGTCAGTAGAGTGAAACAGATTGTCTTTCATAACATGGGTGGGCCTCATCTGATTAGTTGAAGGCCCGAATAGAACAAAAAGATCAATCCTCTTCCAAGTAAGAAGGAATTCTCCAGTAAACTGCCTTTGGACTTTATTTGTGCCTTGGGCTGTCCTGGGCCTCAAGCCTGCTGACTCACAATGCAGATTTGGACTTAACAGTCTCCACAGCTGTGTGAGCCAATTCCTCTCTCTATCTGCTTTTCTTTGTGCATATATATACAAATATACTATATATCTATCTACTTTGTATGTTTACATACACAAAAATATCATCTATCTACTTTTCTTTGTATATATATAGAAATATACTATCTATGTCTATCTATTTTTCTACCTACACACACAAACACAAACATGTGATGGACAGTTAAGAGGCATAAAAAATATATTGAGAGGCTCCAACGTACATCTGATTAAGAATTTCAGGAAAAAATACTACATAGAATGATATAAATTTTCAGAATTGAAGTCGTAAATCCTTAGGTTGAGAGTTCACATAAAAGGACAACAGAATAAATAAAAATAAACACATCTATTTATGTTGTAGTGAAACTGTAGAAAATGAATGATAAAAAATATTATAAGCTAGCTGAAGAAAAATTAAATATTACAAGCTAGCTTAGATATACAAAAGAGTTATCTGCAGCCACATAAGACTCCAAATACAAGTAACTTAACATCTTCAAAGTGCTGAGAAAAAAATAGTTAACCCTCAATGTCACAATTATTATTCAATTGTGAGGGCAAAAATAAGGGCATATTCAACTACATAAAGAAGAAAGAATTTTCTCATTCACAGGCAGGTGTGCATAGTTCAAAAAGGATAAAAGTAAAATTAGAGGGAAGAATTGGAAGCAAAACAGAAATACTTGTAAATGATTTCAGTAGGTGCATTTGTTATAGACAGCATGAAAATAGACTTTGCATTAGTGGAGTTAAATGTCCAACAAGCATCAGAGAATATTGGTGGTAGAGGTGCTTAATAGTTAAAACATACTGACCTCCTCATCTTGTTTGAAAGAATGCTGGAATTAAGATGTACAAATTGGTAGTTACAAAATAGTCATGAGGCTGTAAAGTACAGTATAGGAAATGTAGTCAATGATGTTGTAATAACTGTGTGTGGTGCCAGGTGGGTAGTGGAAAAACCAGGGGGAACACTTTGTAAAGTATATGATTGTCTAACCACTATGTGTACATCTGAAACTAATATAAAATAATATTGAATGGAAACTGTAATTGAAAAATAAAATTAAAAAAATAAAAAAGAAAGCATGCTAGAGATAATAAACACATTTAGATCTTAGAAAAATGTATATATAAGTATGTTTATTACAAATTTATGAGTAACCATTAAAGTAGCAGAAATACAATCTAACTTCTAAATCAGAAACCAAGTGGAGAAAAAGCAGTAGTATGGATGAATAACTACCCTTCTATTAATACAGCTAAAGGGAGGAAGAAGAAAAAAAGAAGTATGAAAAGAGCAAACAAAAAATAAGTGAAAATAAACATTAATTTTAAAAAAGCAAGTCACAGAATCTTCCATACAATATAATACCATTTATCTTTAAAGTTACCAAACACAAAATAATAGTAAATATTTACTATAGTAAATAGTAAATATTATTACACTAATAATAGTAAATAGTAAATAATAGTAAATAGCAAATTTTGTATAAAAATGTACAAAAGCCCTGGCTGGTCTGGCTCAGCTGGTTGGAGTGCCATCCATAACCAAAGGGCTGCAGGTGTGATTACCAGTCAGGGCACATACCTAGGTGGCAGGTTTGGTCCCCAGTCCAGGAGCTTATGATCCCTGGTCTGGACGTGTACAGAAGGCAACCAATCGATGCTTCCCTCTTGCATCGGTGTCTCGCCTTTCTCTCTCTCTCCCCTCTGCTCTCTCTTTCTCTCTCTCTAAAAAGCAATGAAAAAATGTCCTTAGTGAGGATTAAAAAAATTAAAAAATAAAAATGTACTAAAAATATAAAAACCTGTGCAGGTGGGATATGTACCTTTAAGACAGTGGTTACCACAAAGGAGAAGGGAAGGAGGGAAGAGGGCTTCCATTATGTCTTAACTGTTTGATTTATTTATTTTTAAAAGGCCTGAAACATATAATATTAACATTTAAAAATATCTTTGAAGCAAGGGAGGGAGGTGGGTTTGGATGGGGTGGAGGAAAGGGGAGGGGAGAAAATGCAGACAACTGTAATTGAACAACAATAAAGTAATTTAAAAATAAAAAATATTTGGTGGTGCATGCGTATGTTTTATTGTTCTCTATGATTTTTCTCTATGTTTGAACTATCTCATGATTTTTAAAGAGACAAAAATGAAAGGTAGTACTGTACAGCTACAGAAACAAGATTTAAAACTGGAATGGGTTGATGGCAGTGGGGCATTTCCTTAGGCCTGACAAGAGACTTGGAAAGGATCCCCAAGATCACAGGCAGGGAGATTCTGGCTGAATCTGTAGATCAACTGACTTTGTACTCATGGGGCTTTGCTTTGGCCTATTAAGAGCTCGGGAACTATTAGAAGCGAGTTATAAGTAAACCAAAAGTTAGGTCCTAGAACAAGATGTGGTACAGAGAGAGGCTGGCCTAAGAGGAAACCAGTAAGGGGCTGTTTAGTTCTCTCAACCTGGACCAGACTCACTTGTATACACTTGAAGTGACTATTGAATTTTTACCAAGTATTCACTGAGTACTTCTTATGCTCACTCCACTCTACTAAATGCTTGACTTGTGTTGTCTTATTTACTCAATTCAGCCTATGAGTAAAACACTGTTTTTATTGACTTACTATTTCATTAAGAGGCAGTAAAATGAGTGGTTAGGATCATGGACTGTATAGAGTTAGATCATAACTTTGCTTCTTACTAGCTGTGTTATTATGGTAGCTCACTTAACTTCTCTGTGCCTCAGTTTCGGCATTTAAAATGAAAGTCGTTACAGTACTTACTTCACTATCTTGTGGTTGAGTTTAAACTGCCAAACGCAAAGGCTTAGAAGACTGGTTGGCCTAGAATAATTGCTATATAAATGGTCTCTACTATTATTTCTACTTCGGATGAGGAAATAAAAGTCCAGAGAGAGAAAGTAACTTGTAAAATTTCATAGCTAGTTGTACATTGTGGTGTCTGAATAAGACTGTGGTCATCACCTTATAACCAGTAGGTTAGCTACCCAAGGAGTAGTTCACACAGTGAGGGTGGTAGAGCAGAAAGATGGTAAGAACCTGGGTCTTGTTGATTTCATTGAGCTCCGAATTGACCAACCTGGAAAACACCTACCCATGGACTTTTGTCATGGGAGGTACCATGCTTTCTCATTGTTCAAGCCAGTTGAGATGTACAGTTTTTTTTTGTTACTTACAGCTCAAAGCATCTAAACCAATTCAGCTACTCTACCGAACTCTTGCTATTGAGGGGAGATGGAAATTGTGCCATGGCACCTTTGACCATTGAAGGCAGTCCCAGATCTATGGTTTTGTTCCTGAGAGTAGGGAGTAGGTTGTGGTAGCACAGGATGACAGCGGAACTTGGTTTCTTACACCAGAAAAGGCCATTCTGTGAGCTAGGTCCTGAGCTGCTGAAGAAGCAGGGCTCCCCAAGCTCTTTAAACTGAGGAGCTCCCATAACAACCAAACAAGAAGGAATCCAAGGGGGAGATGACAGTGGTTCTGGAGCTTCTCCCTACTCAGATTTAGATGCATAAAGATAATAAAAACCACCCAAAAGGAACTGTAAAAGGAGGCCTTGGGAAGCACATCCAAGAGAGTGAAAAGGAAGGGGAACAGAAGGAACCCATGGAAAGAAAGTCTTCCAGACCAAATGATGGTCCAAAAATAATGAGACCAAAGTTCAAAGAAGTAATTTAAACCAAATAAGGCTGGGAAGCCTGAGCCAGCAAGGGGAGGGCTCACTCTGCAGGGAGCGAGTGAGCAGTGGGGACAGAGTTGAGTAGAGTTCAGCTTAGGACAGCCCATGGGTCTGATGGATGGCCTGGTGCTCCCACTGCCCAGATCATTGAAGGGGGTGAGGCTTGATGGTGTGCTTCTTGCCTCCCATGCAGCATGGTGACTGGAGCACTGTCTCCACCCCCACCATTGGCAGGACTGTTTGAGTTTGCAAAGTTTATCCCGTCTGGGCGGGCTTGCTGCAAATGTGAGAGGGAGCCCCTGGGACAAGGCAAATGAAGGAAATCTTACTTGCTTGGAGCCAAGCTTCCTTTAGACCCTATTTTATATTTAATTTCAACAGAGAATTACAGGGACGCCAGAGATGATGGATGCTAAGCTCATTAACTGCCTGCTGAATTTTGGACTTGGGCTTTTGCTGATCCTATAGCCCAGGTAATTGCTTAGTGACTTAGTATCAGAGCAGACAGCTGATTCATTTGTGTATTCTGCCTGTGGATATGTGTATTCATATATGCATTAAAAATATTTCTATTTACTTTTTCTACTTATCATAGTGCCTATTCCCAACTTAAGTCCATACCTGCCATCACAGCCTTTTAAATCACAGCACTGAGTTAAAACAAACAAAAAAATTGTTTTCACAAGAACGGAGGATTTAAAGAGGTAATGAAAAGAACATGGAGAATTTCAGTTCCTTAACAACCCTAGAAATGTCTCAGTTCTATGCACCCCCTCAATTTTAATCTCTGATATTTATTTTTATGACAGAGGTCAGAACTGAACTGTGTGTCATGGTCACCAATTGATTCATACTACATTGAAATATACAAAGCAAATGTGGCTCATGGAGCTTTTCAAGTTTTCTGTAACTCATCTAATGTAAGTCTCAACCGCATTGGCTAGTCGGAAAACAACCTTGCCACTTAATGATATCTCAGTCTCTTCATTAAATAACGTCTTATCCCAAAGAGATTGGAGTTGTTTGGAATTGCCCTCCTTCCCTGCTCGTCTCCAAGTTCACCTGGAGATTAAGGGGGAGCCAAAGAGACTTCATGGAGGAAGAAAAAAGGGGGTTTTGAGTCAAAATGGTATCTCCTGAATCCCCACTAGTTTACACTGTGAAGTGGGTGGTCTGATCTGGTCCCTGGATTCACCAATCTCAAGTGGCCTCTGGGGACAATGTGGCACATTCTTCTTAACCCAGGGCCCTCTCAGTACTTCCTTGGCTCCTCTCTGGAACATTTGTGGATTTCTGGGTCCACTGCTCATCACCAGTGGTCCATGACTGGGTCTGTGGGAAGTGCTGCTACAGCGTGCCTATCTAGCTAGTTTCCTGCCTCACCACTGAACTAGTGCCCAGGCCATGTTGACTATGGCTTTGAGAGTGGCTCTGCCAAAAGGCTCATGTGCTCCTTTAGGCTGCGCTTGGGGAACAGTACTGCTTGTTTCCACCCCAAATGTTCTCAGGTTCCTTCTATACTTCCCTAGAAATTTCCATTGTCTTCCCTGCTTTTGGGGTTCATTCCAGGAGGGGAAGATAAGGACATGTAAGTCTAACCTCTTTGCCCTACTTCTGTCTTTCTTTGCTTCCTGCACGCCCCCTTCGGGTACACAGGTAGTTTCTCTTACTTGGTCTGTAAGATAGAGTGTGCTTGGAAACTTCCTCTACTCTCTTCCCACCTGAGATATGATTTGCCTTCCCTTATTTCCTGAGTCTGAAAGGATGCAAGGAATAAGAACTTGTTTTCATGGATTAGTGTACATTACTTTTGAAATATTTACAAAGCTACAACAATTACTTTGGCATATATAGCCCTTGAGGTTGGCTGGAGCCCTATACGGAGAAAGAGTTTAATCCTAGTTGTATTCTGACTGAGAAAGGAAGGGAAGGGGAAGAGCTTGGACAGTACGGAGTGACATCTTTAAGGTCCTTACAAGTTTCTTTTTTCTTTGAAATACAAAACTCTTGATTGTTTTTACTTTCTTTTAGTTTCAAAGGAGTACACACATCTTCATCTCTTACTGTCCCTCATGGTCCTACAGGATGTTCATAGGATCAGCAAACAGCCCCATGGGTTAATTTCTAAACCCACATAAATCGGGTGGCATGAATGAAGATGCCTGCAAAAAAAGACTCCTATTTTTTTTAACTCAGAAAAGTTGAGAGAATAATATAAGCACACATATCTCCCACTCATACTTGAAATTTTTGCTTGTTAATTAGGCTTAAGATAGCTTTAAACTTTGTGTGTGTGTGTGTGTGTAAACTATTATACAGTTAAAGCTGAAACAGCTTTGTTCTTCTCATCCCCGTCCCTTCCTTTTCTCTGCAGAGAGAAGCACTATCAAGAATTTTATATCATTCCCTTCTATGTTTTATCAGCTTATTACCAATTTATATACCAGACAATAGGTAACATTGTTTTATATGTCTCAAATTTTACCTAAATCACATCACATTCCATGAACTGTTTTACAACCAGTTTTTTTTCAGTCAACAATATGTTTTTGAAATTTATTTTTAATGTATGTAGACCCAGTCCATTCATTTTAAACTGCTTGAAAATATTCACTTTGTAAACCTATCACCTATTCTCTATTTCCTACTGAAAATACTCAGAATTTTTTCCATCTTTTCTCCTGGTATTTTATTTTTAATAATAGGAACTATTGGCTCATGATAATGCTTTAATTTCAGGTCAAAATTGGCCAGAAGACTTTGTTGCCTGAAAAGTAGCCTAATTGTCCAGGTGACACTGAGTTGCAGGCAGCCAGCAGACACATGCGCATCCCTACGTTCCCACAGTTACAGATTGCCTATCCCTGCGCCTCTCTCTGACTTTGTTCCCTTGTCTGCACAATGGGATAATTGTTTCTACCTCCTTGAGTTGTTGTGAGGGCTTGTGGATTAATATGGTGACATGTATATCGCCATGCCTGGAGGATAGTAAGCCCTCTGTTAATGGAAGATATATATAGTAATAAATGCCCGATGGAGAACTAGAACACAGACTCCTGATTCCCTGGCCAATTTTCTTTCTGAGACATTCTCCGTCTCTGTTTTCATGATTGGTAAGACCCTGTCTCAAACAGTTTGTGGTCTGTGAAAACAAGTCTAACCCACGGGAGGCAGGGGCAACAGGTAAAGGCAGTAGGCTGCAGTGTTACCTGTTGGGAGCTAAAAACTCTAAATGCTATCAGGACTCGGAACCCTGGTAGCCAACAGCTGTATTGTGGATAGCTCTGAGCATGTCTTTGCAGGACCTGCTTGGACCTGCCCCAGTTCAGCTGCCTGCAGGAGCAGCTCAGAGCCCTTGCTATGGGCCTGTTCTTTGCACAGGTCTGGCCAATCAGAGCTCTGTTGCTATGCAGCCCCTGCAGGCAGAGCCTTTCCAGTTCTAGTCTCAGCCAGCATAGCTGTCCACAGACATCGTTTTGCTATTTTTGTTTGGACTGATTTTGTAAAAGCACCTGGTAACATACTTTTCTTTTTATTTTTCTCCTCCTTTTCTAACTCCATTCAGTCTCTACCCAAGCATCTACCCTCACCCCCACCCCAAACATGAGTCAAACTCAGAATCATTAACAAAGAAACTTTGGTCCAAGACAGAAAACAATCTTTAAAAAGACTCTTAGTCCTCGCTTGTCAATGCTGGGAAAATCTGCTTTTCCTGATACTGGGGGCACTAATTAAAAGGTGGCACCATTGCCACCTTTTAACTTCCCACAGTTTCTTCTTTCTTTCTAGGAATAGAGAAATCAGCAGAAGAGACTAAGGTTTAAAACAATCTGCCCCCTACCCTCTTCTACCATGTCTCCCCAGAGCCCAGACACAAGCTGGTGTGACCAGACACAGATCATCAGGAAGGTGGGGCTTGTAGCCTCTGCTTTTCTCCTCTTTTGACAGAACATTTGTAGGTTGTCTGCTCATCTTCTCCCCTCCCCTCCCTGTGCTCTCTCATAAGAGAAAGGATAAGAATTCTTGAGAGAAAAGGGACCACATGCAGCAGGGCTCATGACTACATCTGAGCACGCTGGGGAGGGAGAAGTAGCAGAGACCAGGACGGCTGGATGAAACGGTGAGGCAGAAATGGAAAGTTCTTCCATGGAAGGGAAGCACAAGGGGACAGGGAGTTTGGGATGCTAAAGAAGAGGAGAAGATCGGGATTTTAAAAGTGACCTTGACCTATCTCATTGAACCTCTTGAAATGTTAAGAGAGAGATAGGAGTGAAGACCGTGGTGTTTTTAACTAGCTACTGCTCTGGTACCGAAACAGCTTGTCAACTGTTACACCTACTTACTCTGACAACTGCCTACTCCAGGGCTTAGATAGTTTTATAAAAACTTATGTAAGTAAATAAATGACATTACAAAATGAAGCCAAACAGTTTTAAGTCACAAGGTACAGGCAGGTTTTGGTGGGGAAGCTAATTTTCTAGAAATCCGGCTGAAGCCGGTGATTAGACTGTTACTGCTAAAAGAAAGGGGCATTGAGCAAAAAGCCAGACAAGCCTCCTTCAAAAGGGTTTTCTTCAGAAATATGGTTCTCTTACTCTCTTCCATCCCTTTGCCATGACTTCACTCTTAATGGATAGATGTGCCATTGGAGAGAACGTTTCAGTGCTATTTCTATAGCAAGGACAATGCAAACGTTTTGAAGCAGGAGTGTGAAGAATAACTAAAACACCTGTTGAGTCCTGATTTTATTATTGAATAACACGACTTAAAAACACATGGGAAGTACAAGTTCTGGCCTGACAAGCCAGAGTCCAAAATAAGTAAGAGTTTAAAAAGTAGTAATTCTTAGTTTTGCAGCTCCTTCCATATCCCCCCACACTCCCCAAATGAAGAGGGTTCTTTTAAGAATTAATATCTCAAGTGGGAAAGAAACATTTTTTGTGATATTTAGCAATTCCTTAAGTTTCGTCTTTTTCCTTGTTTACATTCAAGCAAACATAATACTGTTGGTTTCTAAAAAGTGAAGAGTAATGAGATCCCATTTTTGTAAAACTATATCTATATATATTGAGAAATGTCAGGTATGATTTTTACTTAATAATGACAAAGGCTTTTTAATGATGGAATGTTGAGGTTGTTTTTGTTTTAGTTTTTTTTGTACTTTTCAGTTTTGTGTGATTTTAAGAACAAAAACTGTGTATTGTTTTCTACAGATGTAACATAATTTTCTTAAAAAGAAAGAATAAATTAGGCAATGTCTTGGGAAGTAATTGAAGGCCAAATACTTCCTCCTTCAGATTTCATGGGGCTTTGTGGGGGCAGGGGTGGGGGAATAGTAAGGCCTCAGTGCATCTGTTCCCAGGAGACACTTTGGTATCTGAGTTCAACAGAATAAGGTCATGGACAAAGGGGTCAGAAGTAGTGAATGTGAGAGGAAAAATGGGGACCAGGACAGTTAGACATGACTCAGAAAAACACACTATGAACTTATCAGGAAGGTCAAGGTCTCAGAAATTACAAAGTTACCCATCCCCCTTGCTTCTGAATGGAAGGGTGGTGGCCATCCCAAACTTAGGGGGTGCTGCCGCCTCGGTGGCATAAGCTCTGAAAGGCTGTTGGGAAAGGCGAGTGAGCAGAGTGTGCCAGCGTCACTTTCCGCCACACAGGAAAGCAGGTGAGTGGGTTCTCTGTCCTTAAGGTGCACATAGGAAATAATCATCCTTCCTGTGGCTGGACTGAACTGGAGGAGGACCAGAGGCCTGGAGGAACTTCTCAAGAGCCAGCATTTCTCAGAAACACAGCGGAAGTCTCCCAGACAAAGCAGACAGGCTGGCATCCTTTCCTTGGGAGGCAGAGGAGGAAAAGGATTGAGGCAGCCTGGCCAACATACCAGGGTCAGTGGTGAAGTCTCAGGTATCTGGGGGGTCTGCCAGCACTGCCTTCCACAGCAGCTTGGGCAGCCACTCTCAAAGCCCTCACCTGGAGAACTGGCACGAACTTGGCTGCCAGACCATAAAGGGAAGTCCTTGGGCTGAAGGACCAATGGTCCCTTGAATTCACTTCCTAATGCCAGCTCTTAACTGTAGAGACCTGTGCCTCCCTGGGCCCCTCTCCATGGATCTTGGGACCATTAGGGGCCCTATTCTTGTGCTTGGCATCCTAAGTTACCCTCTCTCTGCTTTCCTTCTTCCTCCTGCCTTGCCAGACATACCCTTCCTGACTCATCAATGCTCCAATCACGCTTGTACCTTCTGTAACCAAGTGCTCAGACTCATAACTGAAATCCAGTTTCTACAAAGTACCTAGATCATTAGTCTTCCTCCTTTGCTCCAACTCCTCATAATCTACAAAGAAGAAACAAACAACACATGTAGACAAAAAAAGCAACAAAGAACAGAAGGGAGATTTCTTGGCCTTCGGTTGGAGGCACAGTGGGAAGTTGTAGCCACACAAACTACGCTTCAGAGCCAGAGTCATGAGTCATGACCCTTTGGTTGAGCAACTCAACTTGCAACACCAGGGCGTTGAGGTGCTGAAGTCCACTCTCTTGCCCTCTAGTAGGTCAGTTATTAGCTCTAATATAATTTTATAGGTGGAAAATTCCAGAGAGAAGTGACCTGCTCTGTGTTACACAGCCAAGCATAAGTAAAATGAGGAGAAGCAGCCCAGGCCTAGCTAGACCCAATTATTTGGCATCTTAGTGGGTTTTTCCTTTACAACCTATAGCAGCTTAGCAAGGGTGGATGTCTGGCAAGTTACTGGGATGGGAAGATAGACTGGCAGACTTCGTTGTCTTTAACGCTGTTTCAGTTACAAGAACCTTTCCTACCTCATTACCTGAGTTGGATTGTAAAGTGGGAAAAGCACATTGCTTGGAATTGTACCAAATACAGAAAGTGGAAGTCCATGTTATGCTTGTGTTTCTCAGGTCTCGGGGTCACTGACCTGTTTTCTCCTGAGCCCAGTCTCTAATTTAGAACAATTTTCCCTTTCCTCTATATCGAATATCAAACCTGCCCATTCATATACCTCACTGGTCATTTAGTGGACACTCCCTTTGACTAATTCTGACCCATCGCAAAAAGAGCTTCCTGCCAAGATAGAAGAGAAGGTTATATAAACAGACATAAATTTACAAAAACAAAAGAGTGTAGGGATGATATGGTAGCTATCTTCAGTATGACAGCACTTGCCTCTAGGGATGACATCTTCCATCCACAACCTAGACAGAGAGAGGTCACTCATATCCAAGTCTCTTGGTTGCCATCTGAGTGATATCCACTAATGGGTGTTCTGTCTTCACTACCGGTGAATGTGGCTCAAAGCATCAAAGGCTTACTCAAGTTCCTTATGGGTACTACCACATTTTACTCTGTAGTGTTATATAAGATTATTTAGCTAGACTCTTGCTTCATATATTCCAAGTCCCTGCACACTCAAGTTTTGGTTAGATGCCACCTCCCTCCAATTCAATTTGATTTGATATGCAGTTATCTATCAAAATATATTGTGTCCTATAGAAGCGAGAGAGGTAAGAAAATTAGATGCAGGAGAAATTGAGTTGCACACTTTGAATCAAATGAATACAAGAGTTATTTGGATGGACCGCAGTGCCCCGTGAACAAACAAACCCATTAAACCCAGTCGGGAAGCTGTTTATAGAGGAATCTATTGGCCATGATTTTCTCTTGTTTTGGCCTCATAAACTAAGGTGAGATATGTGGGTCTTACCTTCAATTTATCAATGTGGAAAGTGAGACCTTAGTGGTTAGACTATAGAAAGTTCCCACACTGGGGATGAGTAGAAGTAGAGTAGTATTCTGCAGTCCCATCCTCTTTTGCCCTTGACCCCACTGCCCTACAATGAGACGTCCCCAGAAGCCATAGTCATTTCCTCTTTGTGAGACAGGCATGAATCTCTCTTGGCCCAGTATTCCTGAGGGAAGCAGAATATAAAAAGATATTTCCTCTGTCTGGCCAGATGGCTTCAGGATAAAATTCTTCCCCAAACCAAGTGTTGGAGTCCAGTCGACTATTTCAGGGAGGGCAAGAAGTAATAGGCAAAGGTATTTAATCCACCTCCTCCCCTAACACCACTGCAGCCAAGTTTGATGTGAGCAGGTGCTGCCAAAGCAGGCAAGATTGTTGAGCTGAAATCAAGAGGATGGATCCCTGGAAGAGCAGAACCTTTTAAGGATAAAGATTGGCTGCTGGGGAAATCCAGTCCCGGGATCTGAGGTTCCGGACTGGACTCTCATTTTCCATGCCTCCTGAGCCTCTGGCTGGGCAAGGCATGAAATAAATTGAAGAATATTGATCCTCATCCAACCCTTTTGGGAGCCCACAATGGAAAATAATGGGGGTAATACACTGGGACAGCCCCAGCTTCTTGAGATAAATGCATACCTCTGTGCTTGTCTGCATACTTTGTACAACATTTTATTTTGAAAAAATGAACAGTTAGCATTAACAATGGCTATTCATTCCTAAAATGCTTTGAAAAACTCAGAAGTTGAGGAAGCCAGTGTAAGGGAGGGTGGGGATAATCATGGAGAATAGCCTTGCAGAGGAAGCATGAAAGAGCTGGATGTTTGGTCTCAAGTTCTGTTTATACTAAACACTTGGGTGGTTTGTACTTGGCTTTCATGATAGAGTTGGCATTAAGACCCATGACTGCATTCATTCGTGGGACAGGAATAATGCTCCTGCTTGACACCAAACACTCATTTTGAGTAAGGCATAGCTTCTTCACCTAAAGAGTGCTAAAAATAGCAAGCTAGTTTCTGATCAAATGAGACTGAATTTTTGAATAATCTTGAGGAACATTCAGTTTAAAAAAATAACAACACATGCACACACACAATTGATGGCAAACCCCACCCCCCAGTTCCGCTTTAGCACCTTCATCCAATGTTGTGCTGACCTCTCCTGAGAACTGCCTGATTGTTCTCCGTTTGCCTATGTCTCGTTAAACTTAGATGTGGAGACATGACGCTAGCTTGGCCCGGTCCTCCCTTATGTAGATGAAGGAACAGAGGTTCCTAGAAGAAAAGTGGCTGAAACAGCTTCTTGAATGACCGTTCAGATTCTGTGTCTCTCATTCAAAGGGTTAGTAGTATCTAGGATGACTTGATTTTCATAAGAAAAAACTTC
Organism: Micronycteris hirsuta; assembly: GCA_004026765.1. NCBI lineage: Eukaryota > Metazoa > Chordata > Mammalia > Chiroptera > Phyllostomidae > Micronycteris > Micronycteris hirsuta. The sequence continues at coordinate 96,584 of PVJI01004312.1, forward strand.
AACTGTAATTTCATAAATAACAGAGTACTCTCAATGGCTTCCTGTGAATGGCAAACCAAATCAAGCACAGTTTGCTCAGCTCCATCCCACACCTTCAGCCTTGTCTGCCATATCCTCCTGCATGTACTTCTCTAGTGAAAATGAATGCTTAGAGTTCCCTCAAGAGTCTATTCTTCCTCTGCTCTGTGCTTTCACTCCTGAAGTTGCTGTTACATAAATCCTTTTATATTAACTACATACTCTAAACATCATAATCACTTTTTAAAACATATTCTTCTTTCCCTGCATTTAGAACATTTTCTCCCTGTTTTGATGTCCAATAGTACTCTCTTCCTGCTCTGTCATCTGGGGACAATGTCTTATGTGGTACTGTTGGTTGTGAGACCTCAAATAGGTACTTGACCATCTATTTGCATAGGCAACATCTCTTGAGTAGACATACCCCAAAGACCCACAACTCATTGTTGGCAGGACCCAGTTTAGAACTCAGATCTCTTTACTCTGATCCCAGCATTCTTTCTCCTACACCCTGTGACCCCCAGTTCATTAGTTTGAAGTCCTGACTTAATTCATCCCGTTGTCTTAGATGACATGTTACCTTGGCTTGAGAAACCTAGTGGTTCGAATTTCTCTTGGAAATATACATTCCTAGCATTTAAGTGAGTCGCATGCACGTGGTAGAAACTTGTTGCTTATTTACTACTAACGTTTTGCTAAATTCAGAGAGAAAACAGATTTCTGTTTAGATGTTGGTTTCAACTGCTTTTCCTAGCTCTTCCCTTCTCTCCCTCCCCCTTCCTCTCATCTTTTCTGCAAACTTCCATCTCAGTCTGCTAAACAGGAGATGGTCCAGCTGGCTGCGATTTCATAGATAATAGTGGAGCATCTACCAAGCTCGAATAGACATGTCTACACAACAGACCCTCAGTGCAGGACACCAGAAGTGGGGTTGATGGAGCACTGAGGTAAAGCTCTAAGTGCAGGCTGATTCTAGAGGCACCCATCCCGAGTTACATTTGGGAACTGTGACTTTGCATCAGGAGCCTCCCAACTTTATAATCCTGAGAGATCTAGGAGAACAAAATAGGGCAAATGGATTGGAGATTTTCCTTCCTCATCATGATCAAAGAACAGTGAAAATTCTGGGAGCCTGGCTAGGTACACATAGACTCCATAGTCCCTGGATGCTGGAGTGAGCTGCCTTGGGCTCCCCCAGCCCCACTCCAAGTCCTCCCCTGCCCTTCTAGTATCTCCTTAGCTGGCCCAGTTCTTTTTCCTCTGCCTCTCAAGCATCAGGGTTCTTCAAGTGCTCTCTTCTCCTCCCTCTTTTACAGATTCATTTTCAAAGCCGTCATCCACTCCCATGACTTCTATTATCACCTGCACACTGCTGCCTGTAATATTTGACCCTCTCTCCTGAGCTCTCAGCCAAATTGATTATTGGATACTCTAACTGAATTTTCCTCTCAAATATGAAAGTCTCAAATGCTTGCCCTGTTTCCTCTCCTGTGTCTCCCATCATAATAATGAACAATATGATTCACTCAGTCTCCCAAGCCAGAAATCTAGGAACACTGTAGATTTCTCCTCCTCCTTATTATGATCCTCCTGAATAGTGACTAAATACTGTCCATCACAGCTTCTAAAACTCAGTTGAAGCCAGCATCTCACCTCTCTTCTCCCTTGTTTCTTGTGTTCTTCAGACCCTTGCATTCCTGTCTACAACTCTAACAATTGCCTCCTAAACTTTGTATAGTCTTCCCACTATTTGACTATAAATAAATCCTTTAACCTCTTTGCTGGTTCTTCATTTAAAACATGAGGACATTGGACTACGTCTATGAGAGCTTTCTCAGCTCTGACATTCTTTAATTTGTCAGCTTGCATATATCATAAGACCCAAAGGAAAAATCTGAGTTTTCTGCCCTCTCAGTCATTTCCCGCCTCCCAATAACTTTTTTATTCTTCCTCCTCCTCCACTTTACTAAAAGAGCTTTTGACTGAAATGTGGCAGCCTCAGGACCCAAACCTCTAGCCAGGATATGATTTCCCAGACATTCCCAAGGGAGAGAGTCTCGTGTCCTTTCCTTCTGCTGCCACAGCAGGGCTGGGAGCTGTCGGGAGCCAGTGCTTACACAGAGTGGCTTTGTTTTCTCTTTATCATCACTGTTATTGTTTCAGGGTGCTGCTCCTCCACTGGGCAGAGGCGGACACGCAAATGGAAAGTTTTAAGACATTTTTTTCCCCTGAAAATTAATTAAAGGGCAAATATCAATTCTTTTGTTTCCATTCTACCCTGATCACCATCCCTTCAACCAGGCTTAATGAGGTGGCTTCTAAGACTTAGTGTGGCCCAAAGAACCAGGGTTCCTTTGGTCTTGATTTAGAACTTCACTGAAGGGACACCAAAGGGCACAGTGGGATGGTGCACCTTCTGAGAGCTGGTGACTTCACCATCGTCTCTGAAATAATAGCCCCTTTCTGTGTAAGAGCAATTACCCTTCTTCTGGGCTCTATCTATAATATCTGGTAGATGATAGGAAAGAGATAGGACTTCCACTCTCCATTCACCACAGTTGGCATTTTCCACGTAATGCCTCATATCATACAATATGAATGGGCAGAGTTTGCTTTCAATATCTCCCATCGCCTTTCTTTGTCCTACAGAAGTTGTAATGAAATGGATATATATATATATATATATATATATATATATATATATATACACACACACACACACACACACACATATATACATACATATATACATACATATATACATATACACATATATATACACACACACACTATATATATATACTGAGTGTGTGTGTTCCCATCTTCCTAGAGTCCAGAAGCTGCTAGAGAAGAGAGAGAAATACAAGTGAATCTCATGCTGATCGTTCTTGACTTTTCTGCGAGAAGCTGGCTAAGACTATTCAAAGAATATTAAGATATATTTGAACCTATACACTATTGGAACCCGAATAGGAATTTGAAGTTATCTATGCTCTCCCCAACCACACCTGCCATTTCACAAGTATGGAAAATAAGGCTTTCAGCAAATTAGTGGCAGATACAAAGTCTCTGGACTTTCAATCCTGTATACTTTCCATTACAATCTTCTTCCTAATTGCATGTGGATTTCCTTAGTCCCCAGAGCCCAGGAGCATCAACATTTGGCTTCAGAAGTGCTGCTGAATCCTGATAAACAAAGGGAATGTGTAAGGTAGCATTTGAAGTCTCTTCTGTAAGATGTAAGTCCCAGATGTAAGGCTTGTGTTTGACCCTGAGATCCAGGGTGGTTCCAGGGCTTCCCTAGCTTTCTCATTACAAATAGTGGAGGAAATGTGGGGATAACAGACACATACGTCCCCATTCCTTACCTCCAAGACCCCACATTGACTCTTAAGTGATGGAAGGATTTTTGTCTACATGTATGGAATGAGAAAACTTTTGCTTTATTTCAGTCAGCAGGGATTGTCTTGGATCCAGGAAGAGTAGAGGAAGTTCCCACGGACCTCCCCCCCCATCACACCCCAAACCTCTGTTTCCACCATTAGAATTTCTTTAGGATAAAGTGTTGGGAAATATACCAGTTTAGGAGGCTGGTATGCCTTCAAAACCATCACTTCTACTTCGAAAATAGAATGAAGTAGAAGTGATGGTGTATGACTTTGGAGGCTGAATCATTAAGTCACTGTGTCTTCCTCGTGTTTTCCTTGGATGGTTTGCTCTGGGAGAAGTTATCTTACATGTTAGGAGGACGCTCAAGCAGCTTAGGAGGGTGTGGCCGGGAACTGAGGCCTCCTGCCAAGAGCCATGTAAGGAGCCACCTAGGAAACCCATTCTCCAGCCCAGTCAAGCCTTCAGATGACAGCAGTCCCGCCAGCATCCCAACTAAAACTGAACGCGTGACGCTGAGCCAGAACCACCCAGATAAGCTGATTCTGGATTCCTGGCTGAGAAATACTGTGAAGTAATAAATAATTGTTGTTCAAAGCTAGACATTTGGGGGAATGATTTGTCAAATAGCAAAAGATAACCAATATTTGTATTTCAGGGAGGCTCTTGCTGAGAAGAACATGAGTCAGGTTAAGATGTGTATGAAGAATGCTCGAAGCAGAGAGAATTTAGCTAGCAGGAGCCTTTTTCAAAGACAAGTAGAGATAAATTGTCCAAGATTTGAAAATGGGTAAGATATTACTGAGCTCTTCCTTTCAGTGAAGAGCTAGACATTGTCTAGGGTATTTTCTGGGGTTGCCTGAGTACATTGAGATATTCTCTTTTGACTGAATTTCTATCACCTAAGTTACTTGACAACTCTGTAGAGGTAGAATTCAACTTGTTAAAAAAATGATAGTAATCCAAATGATTTTTTCAAACCTATATAATAAATTTTATTCAGTAGTGATACAACTGAATTCTACCCCGTAGAAAACATGGGCTCAAACATTACACTTTAATCAGTTTTATTGAGATAAAATTCTTTCTTATGCTATCAAATCCACCCATTTAAAGTTTACAGTTCAATGTGTTTTCAGTACACTCACAGGGTTTTACCAACATCACCACCATCTAATTTTGTCCACCTTGTAAAGAAACCCCATACCCATTAGTAGATGCTCCCGATTCTCTTCTACCTTTTCCTTCTCCCATTGGCCCTAGGCACTCACTAATCTACTTTCTGTCTTTATAGATTTGCCTATTCTAAGAATTTCATGCAAATATAATAAAAAATTATGTGGTCTTTGGGGGCTGGCTTCTTTCACATAGCATAATGTTTTTAAGATTTTTCCACTTTGTATTAATACTTTGTTTTTTATTGACAAGTCAATCATATGATGTATATCACATTTTGTTTTTCTGTTATCAGTTGATGGAGACATTTGAGTTATTTCTACTTTTTGGGTAGTACGAGTAATGTTCCTATGAACATTCGTATACAGGGTTTTGTGTGGAGGTATGTTCTAATTTCTTTTGGGTGTATGCCTAGGAGTGGAATTGCGGGATCATATGGCAGGTACATGCTTCATATTTTGAGGAACTGTCAAGGTATTTTCCAAAGTGACTGCACCATTTTCATTGCCTCCAGCAATGAATAAGGATTCTAATTTCTCCACATCCTTACACGTATTATCACCCATCATTTTGACTACAGCCGTTTGAGTGCTGTGAGGTGCTATCTCGTTATTTTAATATTTTGCATTGCCCTTTTGACCAATGATGTTGAACATTGTTTTGTACACTTATTGGCCATTTTTACATTTTTCTTGGAGCAATATTTATTTAAATCCTTTGCTCATTTTTAAATTTGTCTTTTACTATTGAGTTTTAAGAATTCCTTATATACAGGGGTGGACAAAAGAAGATTTACACTTGTTTGTATGGAAATAAATTCTGTGTTTTGCATACTCACAAATGTAAACATATGTTTCCCAATCCCTGTATTCTGGAAAAAGTCCCTTTTCAAATATATCACTTGCAACAATTTTCTCCCATTTTGAGAGCTGTCTTAACTTTGCTGATGGTATTGTTTGCAGAATAAGGTTTTAAATTTTAAGTCCAATTTATGTATTTTTTTCTTTTCTTGCTTGCACTTTTGGTATATTAAAGAAACCATTGTCTGCCCCAAGATCATAAAGATTTACTATTATGTTTTCTTCTAAGAGTTTTAGTTATTACATTTAGGTCTATAATCTATTTTTAGTTAATTTTGTATATGTTGTATGGTTAAAGTTTCTCATTAATTTTAATTCAGTTGTCTCTGCACCATTTGTTAAAAAGACTATTTTTTTCCCTTTGAATTGTCCATGCATCATTGTTGAACATCATTTGATCATAAATGTATGAGTTCATTTACGGGCTGTCAGTTCTGTTTCACTGATCTAGCTGTCTGTCCTTGTGCTGGTACCACACTTTCTTGATTACTGTAGCTGTAGTAATTTCTGAAATTGGAAACTGAGTTCTGAAAATCTGTTCTTCTCTTTCAAGATTGTTTTTAAGATTTTTTTTAGCGCTTCTATAGCCCTTGAATTTCTATATGAATTTGAATATTAGCTTGTTGATTTTGGAAAAAAGACAGTGGTATGCTGATAGGGATAGTTTTGTGTCTTTACATCAAATTGGGAAGCAAAGCCATCTTAACACAATTAAGATGTCTGATCCTTGAACATGGAATATTTTTGCATTTATTTAGATGTCCTTTAATTTCTTTCAATGACAAATATCAGTATATATCTTGTACTTCTTTTATTAAATTGTATTTCAAATACTTTATTCTTTTTGATGCTGTTATAAATAGAATTGAAATATTAATTTAATTTTTAAAAGTTTCACTGAAATATGTAGAAATACAAGTACTCTTTTAATATTGATCTTATATCCTGCAATCTTGCTGAATTCATTGATCAGTTTTAATTTTTTTTTAAATGGATTCCTTAGAAGTTTTATATACAAACTCATGCCATATGTAAATAGAGAGAGTGTTTCTTTTGCTTTTCCAATCTGGATACTTTTCTTTTATTTTTTAAACCTAATTTCTCTGGCTAGAATCACTATTATAACGTTGAAGAAGTTGTAAGAGTGGCCATTCTTGTTTTGCTCCGGATGTTATGGTGAAAGCGTTCAGTCTTTCACTATTAAATATGATATCTGTGGGCTTTCCATAGATGGTTTTTATCACATTGAGGAAATTAATTCCTTTCTTCTTGTTTTGCTGATTGTTTTTATAATAAAGAGTGCTTGATTTTTGTCAATTACTTTTTTATGTCTATTGAGATGATCATATGGCTTTGTTCTGTATTAATATAGAGGGGAGGGTAGAGGGAGATAACGGGGGAAAGAAGGGGAAGGGTCATCAAGGAACATGTACAAAGGACCCGTGGACAAAGACAATGGGGGTGGGGAAAGATTGAAAGTGGGAAATAGGAGTGGGGAGGTCAGGGGAGAGTAATGGGGAGAGAATGAGGACAGCTGTAATTTCACAACAATAAAAAATAAAATAAAAAATATGATATATTACATTAAATGATTTTTAGTTGATAAACTCACTTTGCATTTCTAGAATAAGTCTGACTTGGTTTGGTGTACAATCTTTTTGATATATTGCTTGATTGGTTTGTTGATTCTTGTTGAATATTTTTGTGTCTATATTCATACAAGATATTGATACATTCCAATATTATTTTATTTTCTTGTGATATCTTCATTTGTGAGGACCCAGTAATACTGGCCTCACACAGTGAGTTGAGAAGTGTTTTACACTTTTTTACAATTTGGAAGGGATTTGAAGGATTGCTATTAATTCTTCTTTAAATGTTTGGTAAGATTTAAAATGATCAGTTTAATTGTTTTGCTTGTTACAGGTCTATTTCCATTTTATTATCTCTTGAGTAAGTTTTTATAATTTACACTTTCTAGGAATTTATCTATTCCATGTACATTATCTAATTTATTGCTATACAGTTGTTCATAGTATTCTTCTTTTATTTATGCAAGATTAATAATGATGTCTCTTCTTTCATTCCTGATTTTTGTAATTTGAATTCTTTTTTTCTTGTTCCTCCTAAATACATGTGTGCCAATTATTGATCCAAACATATTTTACAGCCATATACAAAATGAACTAGTTTTGCATCTATTATCAAATTCATATTAATGTTTCTGACAGCTTATATATACACATATTTCTGCTCTTCAAATTCTCTTTTGAGCCAATTTTAACAGTATTCTCATTAATTAATGAGTTGTATAAAAATTTGACATGTGTTGATTTTACATTTTTTGCAAGAATGATGTTTTAAACTTTTGAAAATTATACTTTAGCAGAAAGTATGAAAGTCAGTGAAGAGTCAGACAGTGGTGGAAAATGAGCTCAGTGAGAAAAGCACGAGAGATATTGTGTAAGTCTTTGGAGGCTATATTAAGGAGTAGGTTTTTACTCTCAGATGAAATGCTCTTAGCAACACCTCAGACAAGTTCCTTTCTCGACCGGGACCTGAGCACCTGTAATTGTCTCTATGCTACCTCACAGGATGACAGTGAGAATGTAGTGAGATTATGGGTTGAACACTGCATTGCTATTATTAGCATTCCGTTGGGTCACCTATGAGGTCAGCTTTTCAGGCACTCTTACCTTGACTACATTTTCATTTTCAAATTCTTGAGAAAGGAAAACATATGACATTCCAGAGGGCTCTTCCCTGGATCCTGAGAAAGGCAGTTCTTGTCCATGAAGAAAATGGAGATTCATACATGACTATAAGGAACAGAATGATCATTAGACTCCAAAAAAAAAAAAAAAAAAAGAGGAGATGGGGCTGGGAACTTTGAGGACTCAAAAGGCAGGCTAACTTAACTTGTCCTTTCTGGTTGGGGCTGGTTGCTGGGTGCTTGAGGGCCAAGATGGTAGGGGGCAAGTTTGAGGAATGAATAGACATGTCAAGAAAGAGAAGCTGAGTGTGTTAAATACAGTCAGCAGAAGGCCTCAGCATTCAAAGCTCAGATGTTTGAGCTTGAAGAAGAAAGCAAAGTTAAGGAAAGTAACTAATTCATAAAACAAGTTTAGGACATGAATGCATTATGGCGCTTGGACCAAGAGAGAGGCAAAGAAAAAGAAGGGATGGCACAGGGAACAAAAGAATAAAATTAGTCTTGTACAAGTTAAGTAGTATGTCTCCTTAGCCTGCATCTCCATAGAGTCATGGATGGGAAAACAAGCCATATCAGTATATCTCTCATTCAGTCTTCCTCATTGTTATTTTATTCTGCTTCCCTGGTTTGACCTTAATCTTAAGCTATTCACAGAAATTTAAAAATATATCCAGCACTCAAAATTCTCCCTGGCAAAACTTTAGCCAGTTATATAATTCCTATTGTTATATAAATTCCTATTGCTTATGCTGACTCCCATTTTCTCCTGTCTTTTCCTCAATACTTCTTCAGCCTTTCCCAGAGCTCTGTTAAAGTTCTGAGAAACAGGGTAACCGCAGACAACCTTCAAGGCAGGTCTAGTGGACTGGAAGAGGTGGGCCTTCAGGGAAGGAGAACACTCCAGAAATGGTCTGACCACACAACCCTGGTTGCTTGATGCAGTAAAAAACTAAATCACCCTGCTCTCAAGCCCAGCGAAAGGGTTTATCAGTATGACCTGAGTACAGGAAGCTACAAGGTATATTCTTTGAAGATTTCTTTTCTTTTCAGTTAAGAGTAGAACTCCCAGGAAATAAATCATATAAACATAAGGGTATAATTAAGATATATGTATTCCTTTTGCTTATGAAATTTTCCATAATGAATGAACAGCCCTTTAGCCCTTAGTCAACAAGGTCAAATGCTGATTCTTAAGAAAGAGTCACTTTTCCAGAGCTGAGGCTGGAGGTCGAGGCTTGGGGCCTTCAGAGAGAAAACAGTTTTCTAGAAAAGGGGAACCATGGTCAGTGCTGATTTTTCTCACTGACCCTTGGTGGTTTCAGAGCTGATGGTGGACTCTATGATTGCTTTGTGGTCATTCTCCTCTGTCCCTGTGGAGGCTGACCTAGGCATTCACAGCTGAAGGTGTGAGAGCTGAGCATACTTTCAAGAGAGGGTACCATGATCATCCCAGATGGAAATAAAGCTTGTATTTCTCCATTTGCACCAAAGAGTGAGCAAACATTCAAGTAAGGTAATTGAAAGGCTTCATGAGAGAAAGTTATCAGAAAAACTGGGTTCTAGACCTGCGTCTGTCACCGAATGAAGCACAGAGAGTACAAATGGTGTCCACACTTGCCTGGCTAACTCTACAACCAGTGAAACTGGCAGGAGTTGGACCGTAATTTTGAAATTCCTTCCAAATTCTAACATTCTGTGTGCAAGTGTTACAGAGACCCCTGAATGTTTCTGAATGTCCATTTGCTTTTTCAAATTATCCTTCTATATATCTTTCCCTGCAGTGAGTTTTTAGAGGGTTTGGGCTAACAAATTTAGAAAGCCACTCATTAACATTGCCTGAGGAATCTTACTCAATTTTATCTGAGTTTTATCTGTGGCATACTCTTCGTTTTGTAATCAATTAGGGATAGAAAGACCTAGAATGTAGGATGTTTGATATTTAGGGATATGGGGATCAAAGGATATATTAGAGAGGAATGATGTTCCTAGAGGTAAAATAGAGGAAAGAGGTGAAGTCCATTTTTAGAGATGTGCTCATCGTGTGCTAACGCAGAGGCTCTGGTCAACAAGGGAAGACAGATACAAGTGGAAGCATAGATGGATAAGGATTAAATGAGATGGGACTATAGGTGATAAGTTACTTTGTACCTTTGTATTGATTTTCAGGACCTTGGGCCTTTAAGAGGTAAACCTTTATTTGGGTTACACTGTCACCAAGAAGTAAATCTAAACCTGGGCCTCATGGGTCAAGACTGCTTGGTCACTGCTATTTGTACAGTCGATGGAAGTGGATTATCATGCCATAAACACTATTAAAATGAAAATAAAAATGAGGAAGAAAAATAAAAGAGAAAGCAGATTGTTCTGTCGAAACAGGCCAATGTTCTGTCAACATTTCAGAAACTTAATCTCTGTTTCATTTTTAAAATAAACACTTGTATACCCCTTAGTATGTTTCTCACTACTTTTTAAATACTGTTAATCACTTGAATATATAGCTGAGGTCTTAGTACCAAATGTGTTTAAAATACTTCTTTCTATTCACACTGAACCCTTTTCTTGGAGTCCAACTTCTTAGAAACTTGTCTGTTTCTCTGAAAAATAATCTCTCAGAAATTCTTAAATATTTGGCAGTGGTAATCCAGAAGAGGTCCAGTGGTGGGCAAGGCTGGAGAGGCATGACTAAACTTTCTCAGAACTCTAAACAGTTTTTCAACTAAATAGTCCCAGAAGGCAAAGAAAGAAAAGCTAGCATCTTGCATTCTCCCACCATTTTCTCTGTGTTTTTTTTTTCTTTTCTTTGTTCCTTTCCATTCACTTTCTTCTTCAAGAAGTATGTGATACCAATGCAAACTGCTGAGTTGGCATTATTGAGATGGCATAGGACTATTTAGTATTTCTGGTTCCTCAGGGGTACTAACAGGCTGTATGCATGTCTTTCTCCCACTCAGGCTTGTGGCTCCTGGCCCGGAAATTCCTACTCTGACTATCCCACTCACAGTTTAGGTCAGGCAATGATGCCAGTGAGTTGAATTGGAAGGGGAAGGGTGGCAGGATTGGAGACTACTGGGAGAGGATATGGAAAACAGATGACCTGGCCAGTGAGGATCCTTTTTGAAATGTGTAATTTTACAGGCAGCTGCTTAGGCTGGAAGAGGTAGAAAGAATTCTTGCGAGTATACTGTTCTTGAGAATTCTCATGATCCCAATGGATGTGCAATTGCTGTAACTCAGAGAAACCAGAGAGGGAGGGTGTATAGCATCATGGAAGACTCAGAATTTCTGCTGGGTGGCTGGATCTCTCTTATAATGATCAGACAGATGGAATGGGCGATACTGACCATAAAGACAGACCACAGATGAGATTCCCCTGGGATGAATTTAATTGAGGCTTTTAACCAGAAAACCAGTTATAAAACCATTGAATTAAGTGAAGATTAAAAAATATAATTACAAAATCAAACTTGGTTTCAGAGGCTATGAAGAAAACAACTCATTGGTCAAAATGGAGGGGTAAAGCAGAAGCATGAAGTAGAGACCTGTATGTGCAGGAGGTGAACCCATGCTTTGCCTGTCATATACCTGATTCCACACTCTGGGCAGGAGCAGCTGTCTTTGCTTCCAATTTTCAAGAAAGAGTAAGGGAGACTTGAATGAATCTGGATACAGAACCATGTTATGTTTCTGAAAAATTTGACTTTAGAGTTTTCTGCAGTACAAGTAAGAATTTTATCTATTTTGTGGATCAACTCTAGATGGCCAAGTTTTTTCTACTTTCAGCTAGAGGCACCAAAGTTGCAACTCAGAGGTTGGGCCATGGACTGCCCAAGTAGTCCAGTGCATGGGTCTAGCTGCTCCTGAGTTCTGAGACACAGCTCTTCAATTGCCTTGTGGTGGCAGCAGTAGCAGGGGAAAATCGGTGTCTAAAGAAATGTTAGTTATTCAAGAACTGGCAAATGAAAGACTATAATCCCAAATGCATACTAGAGAAAAAGTTAGTGTCTAAAGGCAGAATCAAGTGGTATAAATTCTGAAATCTTCTAAGTGTTTTATACCATTGGTATAACTGACAAAAATCATTTCTGAATCACACTGGCTGATAAAGGCAGAGCACTGGATATTCTGTCTGGTTGTTGCATCTTTTTTGGGAGTTAATCTGGCTTCTTTCACTCAGCATAATTATTTTAAAGATATATCTATTATGGATTGTATCAATAACTAATTCCTTTTTTATTACCATTATATGTACAAGATATAACACATCTTGTTTAACCATTTACCTATTGAAGGACACATAGATCATTTGTAACTTTGGGAAATTATAAATCAAGCTGCTATAAACATTCACATAATTCACATACAGGTTTGTTGTGTAAAGATGTTGTTATTTCACCTAGGAGTGGGACTGCTGTATCTTAAAATATTTTTTTTTTATTTTACAGTACCAGTTTAATAATGAAACCAAGGTGTGCAATTCTTAATTATGGGTGAGTACTATGAAATATATCCTTTATTCTTAAAATGGAAGGTGAAATAAGGAGTTTTCCAGATAAAAGAAGGCTGAAAGAATACATCTCCACCAAACCAGCACTACAAAATATGCTAAAGGGAATGCTGTAAGAAGAGAAAGAAAAGAGTGAGAGTGAGAGGAACACAAAGAGGGAAAAGGAATAAATATCTATCAATAATAATTTTAAATGTTAATGGATTAAATGCTCCAATCAAAAGACATACAGTAGCTGAATGGATAAGAAAACATGACCTACACATATGCTGTCTACAAGAGACCCACCTCAGAACAAAAGACCTACACAGACTGAAAGTGAAGGGTTGGAAACAAATATTCCAAGCAAATGGACAGGAAAAAAAAAGCCATGGTAGGAATACTCATATCAGACAAGATAGACTTCAAAACAAGGGCCATAAAAAGAGACCCATAAGGACACTTCATAATACTCAAGGGAAGAAGACATAAACATTATAAACATATATGCACCCAACATAGGAACACCCAAATACATAAGGAAAATCTTGGAGGACTTCAAGAAAGATATTGACAGCAACACAATTATAGTAGGGGATTTTAATACTCCACTGTCAAAAATGGATAGATCTTCCAAACAAAATATCAACAAAGATATTGTGGCATTGAACAATGTCCTAGATCAAATGGACTTAACTGACATATACAGAACCTTTCATCCCAAAGAAGCAAAATACACATTCTTTTCAAAGGGACTGCTGTATCTTGTAATAAGGATGCTAACAGAATTCGATGAAAAATTAACAAAATTGCTTGAACAAATGAGGAGAGATCTGCAGGGAACCAATAGAGATAAGGAAACTGGGACTCAAATCAATGGAGTGGACCAGCAGAAAGAAAAAAACATCCAACCAGAAAAGAATGAAGCAACAAGAATCAAAAAAA
>PVJI01004313.1:0-110200 GCA_004026765.1 Micronycteris hirsuta
GGCCCAGGGGAGGGTCCCAGTGGAATATTCTCCAGCCAGGTGAGTCCTGTCAGGGTCCTGGTCTCCACTGAATGGCCGGCGCCAGGGGTGGGGGGAGGGGTCCTTAGTCGGTGCAGCTGTGCCTGAGCTCAGGGCCACCCCAATCCCTGCGGCATGGGCATCGCTGGTCTGATTTTCTGCACCTGGAGCTGAAATGCCACTGAGGCCTAGATGTCATCCCTGGGGAAGGAAAGGCCAGGGGGTCCAAACCGAATAACCAGTGACATGCCAGGGGAAGAAAGGCCACCTGGGAACAGGGTCTTTGTTTCCAGTGTTGCCGGGCACCCGTGCTTCCCGCCCTGGTGACCTCCTGTACCTGCCATTGTCCTAGCTCTGCCCCCCGTCCAAGGGCCACAGACTCAGCAGAGGTCCCGAGAACAGCGGGGTCAGACCAGAAATGTAACCCCCAGATTGGCTTTGAAGGGTCCGGTGTCGTCTGGGTCTTTAGCCCAAAGACACACATGTCGTGTGGGCTCCCTCAATGCCCCGGAGGACCCCAGCCCCAGGTCTCATCCAGTCTGCACGTCACATGGGGCAACGCCCCTGCCTCACGTGTGGGCCGGCGCTGAAATGATCACACCTCCCTTAAAAAGTAGCCTTTGTGAGTTCGGCTGGTGTAGCTCAGTGGATTGAGCACAGGCTGGGAACCAGAGGGTCCCGGTTCAATTCCCAGTCGGGGCACATGCCTGGGTTGCGGGCCAGGTCCCCAATGAGGGCCATGTGAGAGGCAACCATATATTGCTCTTTCTCCCTCCCTTCTCTTTCTGAAAATAAATATAATAATAATAAAAAAAAGTAGCCTTGTGAAACTGTCTCCATGTCTGGCAACGTTTTACAAATGGTGCTGTTCTGCTGAAAGGCTGAGAGCCCGAGGTGCCAGTCTCCTGCCCTGACTGGAGGCAAAAGGAAGGCTGCGTGGGGCGTGACTTTCCACCGGGCTGCCCAAGGTTGGGGGAACACTCCCCCTCCCCTCCCCGCGTTCTGCTAAGCCAATCGAAATGGCTGAAAACTCACCTGTGGAGAACACAGAACGTGCAAATAAGTTTTAGTCTTTTGAAATGAATGTTTCTGTAATAGTGCACGTTGCCTCCCCCAAAAGTTACAACAAAAGCGACATCGAACAGAAATGAACAGAAATGAACACTGTCGGGTTGCTGCATGGTGAAAAAATTAAATTACACACTGTTTTGATAGGGTCTTTATTTTTATTTTTCACAGTTCCTTTCACTGCATCAACAGACACAGAATGTTCTTTCTCCAAATTAAAAATAAATTCAAAACCATTTAAAGACTACTCTGTTAAAACAAAATTGGGCCCTAAGAGACACCTAAAAACAGGTACGTGTAAAATCTACCAACAGTTTTGTTCAAGGTAAATCACCTCATGCTGCAGTTTAAATGTTTTACTGACTGATCATTGTTTCCCTTTAAATTTAAAATTCACTCTGCTTATACGGTGACAATGTTGTGTCATCACCAAGAACTCCAAGGGCCGTTCCGAGACCTGGCGGGGACAGGAGGGGCCAGCGGTCAGCTGGGCCTGTGACCCTGTCCTGGCCTCAGCGCCACTGAGAGATGCGGTCTCTGGTGGCCACGTCCCTTCCTCCAGGTGCTGGGTGACTGCTGACTGTGGGTCTGAATTTGGCCGCCCTGACCTGGGACCCACAGGCCGGTCCTCCTTGGGTTGCGCCCCTCACGGCTTCCCACGTTGGGAGGAGGAGGAGCAAAGCCATGCACCTGCCCCCGCCTGCCCAGGGGCTCTCCCCTCCCCACTCCCCCACCACCAGTGGACAAGTCCTGCCCGGGATGGGACGCTGCCCAGGAAAGCAGAGGCTCGGGTCCCTGGGATACCAGGCCCTGCACTGAGGAACAGCCCTTCATGGGCCCCTCTCCTCAAGGTTTGTCCCCGCTTCAGCTGTCCCTGAGGTGGGGGATCACATGGGCCAGCTCCCCGCTTGGTGGGCTGATGGCACCGAGACCCCCCCGATGAGATTGTGGGCGCTCTTTCCAGATCCCTCTGTGTGGCTGATTTCATGGTTCGTGTCACTGGGCCACCAGGTGCCCAGAGAGCTGGACGAGCATCACGTAACACACATCATTGCAAGTGACATGGATGAGATCGGGCGTCTGAGTCAGACCAGCACAGCAGGAGGCCCTGCAGGGAGGTGGGTGGACCAAGGAGAGGGAACCCCCCCCCCCCGCCCCAGCCTCCCCTCCCCTCCCTCCGAGCTTTGGCTGGTCTGGGCCACGGCCCTCGTTCCCAGCTCAGCTGCAGCTGCGGGTGCTGAGGGGCAGCTGTGCGCACTTCAGCTCCCTGTCCGTTCTTGCCGCCCCCCTCAGCAGGTGCTGGGTAAGTGGGCTTAGTGAGTGAGCAGCAGGTGGGTTTGTGAGGTTCGAAGTTCATCCCGGGCTCAGCAAGCCCACAGGGAACCAGGCTCCTCAAGTGGCAGCTGAGGGACGAGATGGCACTGTGTCACTCCAGGGACAAGAGGCAGGGACAGCAAGAGGCGGAACCGAGGGCAGCAGCTCTCATCAGGTGCTGGTAAAGCACCCGTTGGAAGCCGCGGCCGAGCCTGTGTTCCCCACATCGTCCATCAGGTGGTGCTGTCTGCCTTTGTCACAGAGGAAAGGCTGGTGACAGAGCCCCACACCCAGTCCCCTTGCAGGGGTGGCTCCCAGCGTGGTCACAGGGCATCCCAGGGCCAGGAGATGGTGCGGTGCCCCCGTTGGACCGGCACTTTCCAAGAGCGGGTTCACGGGGAGGAAGACGCTGTCCCAACAGCACCCCATGTGGGTGTCTGGGCCCAGATGACGGGCAGCCTGTCCTCGGCTCCTTCAGGACTCGACTGGGACTGTGTCGTCACCTCTCCTGGACTTTGATTTGCTGTGATGCAAACCCCCTCTTCACACGGGGACCCAGCCATCCCTCCATAAATCAGGCTGTGCAGTGACCTCCAGGGCTACTCATCAGATGCTCTCAGCCCACCGAGGGGCGAGCCGTGGCCAGTTACGCAGCATTGGGATTGCGAGCCCCCGGTGTTTGATTATTCCAGCACCCGCGTGGCACCAGGCGACGATTCTGGCCATTTGTTCATCAGTGAGGTGTACCAGGCACACGGAGTAAAGCAGACACATAAGAACAGAACGAGATCCTGGTGGGCAGAGAGCAAGGCCCACACCGAGGGGCCTGCACAGGTGCAACGCCAGCTCGAGGCGCAGCAGAAGTCACCCAGATGGGCAGAGCCCGGCATCCTTCGTTCCCCGCAACCGGCAGTGGCAGCGAGGCGCTGAGGTTTGTCATTTCACAGCTCCCCACGCTGTCTGGCGGGACAGCTCAGCTCCTCTCTGCCTCGGGGCGGGGCCAGAGGGTGGTCGGCGGGCTTTGCCAGGATGTCTTCATTAAGCTGCGTGTGGGCTTCCTATCGACAGCAGCCATCTGGGGAGACGGACTGGGGGGACCTGGGCGGCAAGAGGCGATCTCTGTGTGTAGGTGACGAAAGGAAAGCCTGCCTCCCTGCAGAATGCCCTGGCAGACGTCACAGGCCTCCCTGCCATGGTCCCCCGTGGGTGTCGCCACCAAGCACTCTTGCCTGTGAGTCACACACTGCTGTGCCAGCCGGGGTTCTGGAGGGTTTCAGGGTGGACAGTGTCTCTGTGCCTGGTCTCTGAGCAGGAGGGCTAGCTGTCCTTGAGCAAGGGGATAGGGCACCCTAGGCGTGCAGGCTCAGGAAGGCCAGCCTGTCACCTGTGCAGGTGGCTCAACCTCTGGGACTCTACCACTTCATGTACAAAGCAAGGGTGGTGGTAACGACAGCTTTGGGGTGAAGTGACCGACACTCCCTCCAGACTGTAAGTCCAGGGGTCACCAGGCCATTGCCCAGGGAGAGCCCATAGGAGACAAGTTAGGGAGGGCTCTGGGGAGTGCAGGCCACGGCTGGGAGTCAGACTTCGTCAGCAGACCCCCAGGGCAAGGCACGCCCGTCTCCCCCTGCGTAGTCTGCCCCTGAGATCCATGCTTTCCTCCCGGGAGGGGCGAGGTGTGCGGTCGCGGCATCGCTGGGACATGGCAGTCTGAAGCCCCAGTGCTGGCCTGTCCCCTGATGGTGAGTGGAGAAACTGGCCAGATGGGCAGGGAACTTTGGGGGGAAAGCAGGAAGTACGGAATGAGGACAAAATTAAAACTTGAGAAAAAGTGAGATACAAGTATGGTGAAAACACCATTTCTCCATTTGTTTGGCTGGAAGAAAAGGTTCACAAATGTGTGCGGCACGTGAATGCCTTTCCACGGGAGCCCCACACGGAAGGCGCAGGCGCAGGACAGATGAGCCACGAGGTTGCGGGTGCATTCGTCACAGCTCCGTCGGCTGCAACAGCAAGTGGGCGGGCCTCTCTGTGGTCACAGACTCAGTGGTGGCTTTGAAACACGAGTGTTCGGAAGGATCTACGGCTGACGTCAGTTTGTCCTGGTCAGGCATTTGGCATACGCAAGCGTCTGGTCACTCGGCCTGGTCACCGTCCGTGGAACTCAAACAGACGTGAATGATGCCGACTTCGACTCTTCAGCAGTTGATACAAGACGGAGAGGCCGGACTGGCGCTGCTTCAACAAAGCCTGTTTCGAGGTGAGGCGTCTCCCCGCTGTGGTTTGGGACGGAGGTTCCTGGCTCCTCTGAGTGCTGGGAGCCCCACAGCAGAGCCGAGGGGCAGCTTCCTACTCGCAGAGGAGGGTCTGGGACCCGCAGGCCGGGTCCTGGGGGAGAGAAGAGAGCTGAGCACGTGGACCAACGGGCACCACGCAGGCAGGGCCCCACGCAGGCTGGGCCCCACAGGTGACCACCATCCATGCTGACTTGCTCTGCACACATGTGCCCCCCAGGACGGGTCTTTTTAGCTCTGGGGGTCACGGGGTCAGCCCACCACTCCCATTGTAGGCCCTGGGTGTCTACAAGTCACTGTCTAATACAGCATCACTCAGGGTCTTGCACAGAAGATTAAAATGTTAAGAAGTACATTTAAACTGATTTTCCCCACACGGAACATAATTATTTCATTTTTCACGGCAGCCCACACTTTCTCTCAGCTCCCGGTTCCCCTCCTGCCGGCCTCAGCCGCTGCGTGAGAGATGCTGAGGCAAGGGCCCAAAGACCCCAGCTGTGAAACCGGCTCATGTAACAAAAGGCTTTTCCGTGCCTTTGCTCTGGCTCGTGGGTCCTGATCTGTCTACACTTTCTTAGAAGTGGGTTAAAATGGTGACGAAGTCTGATTCTCTTGCAAACACAGCTTGAGTGAGAAGGAAGCAGGCCGCAGGAAGGTGCCGAGGGGTGGGGACCGTGCAGAACAGGGAGGCACAGAGGGACCGAGTGTGGCGCCCCTGGGCCTCCACAAACACATGCTGTGGGGCTCCGACCGGACGAGAGGGAAGCCCACCTGCTCCAGGATCCCCCGCGGGGCAGAGTGGGGGTCCTGGCATCTCCCTCCTCCCGACGGGGAGGCGGCCGCCCCATCTCTCTCCGTGACTGGCAGCGAGGACTTGGAGTCACAATGTGTCCTGTGAATAAGCACACATGCCAGTTAGCATCGCCATCGCTCTGGAGAACCACGTGTGCCCGTCACACGTACGTCATTGCCGTCACTCAGGCGTCATCCTGCCATTCATACCATTCCGCTGGGATGTGAGGGCCCTCAGTCCTGGGACATGTCACTGTCTGACACAGTCCTTGGCTCAGAGTACGTGGTCAACAAAAAAAGACACAAACGGCGTTCAGTGACAACACCGATGGTGTTTACACACATGGACTGGACATGCAAACTGGCATCAGTTCACAAGTTCTGTCCCATTCAACGTCGACGGCGGTCACCTCAAAGCAGGACTGCGAGTGTGAGTGTGTGTGAGTGGAGGTGTGTGAGGGTGTGAGTGTGTATATGAGTAAATGAGTGTGTGTAGGATGCATGTGCTTGAGTGTGCATGCGTTCGGAGGCCGCGTCTACACCAGCCTCGGAGGAGCGAGAGCACCATTACCAGCACCGCCCCCCCCCACCGCCCCACCGTGGGCTGGAAGTGAGCTCCTGTCACCTGAGGGGGGGACTCACCACCAGCAAATGGCCGTCCAGGTGAGACCTGCCAGGACGCAGACCAGCAGGGCACCCAGCGTGATGGACACCAGGGACGCCTTCGGGAGCCTCCCGGAGTCTGGAGTGAGAATGTGCTGGTGAGAGAGCCCCTGGCTGAGGACAGCAATCCGCGTGCGTGAGCCCGACCTGAGCCCGTCTGGATCCCTGCTGGGCTGCCACCACATCGACGGCAGGACACTGAGGGGCAAGGACCCGCCCAGGAGCAGTGACTACACAGAAAATGTCCCTGAGTGTGCGGGAGAGGGGACAGCCTGCCGGACGGATGAGACTTCTGTCCTTTCCCAGGTGACATCTCAGCCATCCTGCAAGGATAGCAGATGCTCTCCCTCACCACCTGAGGCACCATATGCCCCAGGGACGACATCCCCAGGGACCCCGGAAGGTGACAGGGCCAAGGGGCAGCATGGCACTCATTCCGGGTTCACTGGGGTCACTGCGAGCCAAGCGGGCAGAGGAAGCCGTGAGAACCACCTCCTCCTGCCTGCTGCTTACCAGATGCCGATCCCATGCACGGCACTCGGCAGACACCGTGAACATTTTGGATCAAGGTGATGATGCTTGGAGACCGTTAGCACGGCAGTCCCGTGAGGGTCTGGAGCAAGGCCAGGCTCCTCTGAGCCCTGTTCGCTCGGCCAGTTCTAGCAAGTACACCGCTCCCACACTGAGCCCTGCCCACGACTGCTTTTCCTTGCAAGGGTGCTCCTGTCCCACCACCAGCTGTGAATCCCCTGTCTCTGCTGGATCTGGGGTGAAGCTCAGCTCTGCATGGAAGCCCCTCTCCCTGGCTGCAGAAGTGTGAATAAAATCTGCCTTTCTGTTTTAACTAGGATCTGTATGCCATTTTTCTTTTACAAGACCTTGAAGCTATGTTATGTATCCTACCTCCGTGACTGAGTGGCTGTGTGACCCTGAGCAAGTCACTTAACCTCTTTGCTCCATGCATGGGATTCAGCATTGTGCAGAGCCCACGGGAGACGAGGCAGAGCCCGAACAGTGCCCAGCACAGAGAGTCTCACAGCAGCTCAGTCAGCTCACATAGTGACCAATGGCTTTCTGCTCCCTCCCCGCACCGGAGACTGCAGCAGAGTGCACACGCACATGTCACCAGCCCCTGTAGAGCTCAAAGGGTGACCCTCGTTCACCTGAAGTGTGTGACACCCCCTCCCGGCTGGGGCATGTGGGGTGTGGTCTCACCGATGCAGGTCCTTCCGTCTTCCCCCAACATGTACGGGTCTGTGCACTCGCAGCGGAAGCTGCCCTTGGTGTTCCGGCACTGGGCCGACGCATGGCAGGGAGGCTCCATCCCGGCTCTACATTCGTCGATGTCTGCACAAATGACACAGAGGCCAGGACGTCTGAGGGACCAACCATGGCCTGCCCTCCACTGCAGCCATGGTGGCCAAGGGTCCCTTGTGGTGGCCCCTTCCCCATGGAGCTCGGCTGCCCCATTCTGTCCCCACCCAGAAGGAAGAGGACTGTCCCCTCTCCGTTGAGAATCTGAGAGTCCCCAAGGGCCCTCCTGCCAACTCAGACCCTCCAAGGAGCACTGGTCTCCAGCCTTTGGGGGTCAGTGGCAGCCACACCCCCGTTCCAACCACCCTGGCCCGGCCCCTCCTCCGACCATTCCTCTGAAGCAGATGCCCCCCAGCCCAACTCTTCCCAGCCACACAGGGTGTCTCCGTGGGCCATGGCTGGGGGGGCTCTGAGGACTTGGAGTATGTTGGGAACCACCTTGCCTGGTTTCAGAAGCTGTAACTCCCCATGGCTAAGGCTGAGTGAGAGACTTCGGGACCATAAGCCACTAAGGAGACAAAGCTTATCTGCCCAGCTGGGGCACTGCCTCTGCCCCCTTACTTCACCCTGCTTGGCCCCAAGCACATGGCCAGTTAGCCGATGACAGGTAAGATTCCTCAAGGGAAGAACAACCTAAGACAGGCATGGTCACTAAAGGGCCCCCAGGGAAGGACTTGGGAGGCTACAGAAAAACGGGGTGATGGACTCTCACCCCTTGGCTTTGACATAGCCTGAGTCCTCATTCTGTCTGCAAGAAGTCTCCTAGTCTCTTGGCTGCCTTACTTCCCCTGCCTGACTTAAGCCTGAAACAATGCCAGAGGGTGGTGCAGCCCCAGGCTGGAACCTGTGGTTCCCTGGGGCGATCAGGCTAAAGAAAGAACACATACAATCCTGTGAAAACTGTCTTGCTAAGAATTTCCTCAATTTTCTGATAAGGGTCCAAGCATAAAATGAGTTTGTTTCCCCAAAGTTTTATGGCCCTTTAGCTAACTGACCCTGATTCAGTGTAAGCCCTCAGAGTTCTTTGTATGTTATCTATTGTTTGATCCTTACTGCCTGACAATGATTAATGAGCTTACCTGTATTCCAGTTCAAACTGAACCCAATAAAAGCCCATTGAGGAAAAATCTCCTGGCTCTTCTCCTTTGAGCCACCTTTCCTCCCCAAGCAGATCATGTCTTGGTAGATTTATTCCCATCCACAGTGGACAGGGGGCTCTTCGGGCAAAGCTCCCCCACAGGGGTGTGGGCAGGACGCCCCCACTAGGCAGGGAGTAGGGTCCAGAGGCTTTCAGGATGCCGCTGCTGCTGGTAACGACCCAGCACTGATGACACCGGGGACAGAACCAGCACCGATGAGCCCCTGCGGCCCGCGCTCAGAGGGCAGCAGGGGCCAGGGCTATCGCTCACAATCTCTCCACACAGATGCCACCGAGAAGTGTTTCATTCACAGGGAACCAGAGAGGCCCCCACTGCGCCTACTGTGAGGACAAGGCGGGTACCCTGGGGATGGGAGCAGCTGGGCTCGTCACCAATCATGGAAATCCTAGTTGCTGTTCCTGAAAGTTGCCGCCACCCAGGGAACGTGGGACAGTAGGCACAGGATGGGCACTGCTGCTGTGGGGCAGTGCCGTCCAGGCCTGGTCCCCCGTGTCCAGTCCCCCACCTCACTAGGGGCCCTGCAAGGCCCCTCCATGCCAAGGTCCCTGTGGTGGCCGGACAGGTGCCGCAGACCGAGTCCTTCTGTCCCGTTCTGGAAGCCAGAGGTGCAGGTGGGCCACCCAGGCTGTGAGGGCTCTGTGGTAGAGGGGCCCTCTCCCCACTTTCTGGTGGCCCCTGGCCATCTTGGAGTCCACTGCCTTGTAGCTGCATCTCTCCCATGCCCCGTCCCCTCTGTGTGCCTTCTCTTTAACTCAATGGCACCCGCAAAGACCCCCTGTCCCTAGAAGGTCATATCCTCTGGTATGGGGGCCAGGACTTCAACATGCAATACCTTTAGGGTGACCCAATTCACCTTGTTTCACTCTAGCTGGGGTCAGCTCCTTCTGATCGGAAGCCCACGTCAGGGACAGTAAAAGGTGGTCTCCTTTCCCAGCAGTGACAGCGAGGCGCCTGTGGCAGACCCACCTTGGGGGGATGGTGCTCCTTAAAGAGCAGGAGAAGTGTCCCCAGGCCCGAGTCCCAGGCGGATCCTCGTGTCCCCAAAGCCTGGGCCCATCCGTGCCAAGGCCAGGGCTCCGCCACTGCCCGGGTTTCTGCTCTGCGGCATCTGGGCCCCCAGCTGGTGCACTTGCACCTGCAGAGTCCTGGCCCGAGCGTGCCGTGCCGACGACAGGTCTCTGCCCAAGTGGACATTCGCTTGTGCTCACTTGTCACGCTGCCTCTTGGCAGCAAGTGGACCAGAGAGCTGCAGACACAGCGCTTGCTCTCCAACCCGAATCATGGCCCAGGAGCGCTCCAAGGACGTTTGCTGGCTTCTCCTCCCCAGCAGGTTCTCCTGGGGCCGGGCTGGAGGGGACGCATGGGAAGAGTGGGGGCGACAGTGGCACGTGCCACCTGATGCTGTCATTCAATGTTCGATGGACCGCCGCTCTCCCCTCCACAGTGGGGACCTGGCTACGCTGATCTGGCTGAGAACCCACAGGATCATCCATATTCGAATCAGTCCCTCCTGACTATGGGGTTCTTAAGTCCCTTTTTCCCTGTAATTCTTGATTTAGAAACTGCTCCGTGCGGGCACGGACCACATGCAAATACTTGTGTGTGAACAAAGTCACTTGCACTATGGGTTGCTCCTCACTGAGCTTCTGTGATTTGTTTTGCTTTAAGATGTTACGTCTTAATGATGAACCTAATAAGAAAAGTCACAGTTACGTGCATCAGAAGATCGGTGCCCTCCCTTTCTCCTCCTACCTCACCGAGCCACGGGGACCAAGAGGAGCAAGCTAGTGCCGGCGTGGCGGTGTGTGCAAATGTGTGACAAATGAACAGTTTCCACAGCTGCATGACAAACTCGCCCTCGGTTCTCACGCTGCACATCACCCTGCGGTGAGAGTTTCCATGTTGTCCAGGGACGCGCTCCCCGTATCCTCAGCGTAAAAGCTAACGGTGCAGACGGACAGACAGAGGGAAGAGCCGCCGACTCCTCTGACGTGTTAATCACGCCGAGTGTGCAGGTGTGTCCTGTTCTTTGCACTGTCGCGAGGAACTTAAATTCATGAACAATGGGGTAAACTGATCACACTGTCCTTGTACATTTGAAACCTGGAGGCCAGGAGCCTGGGGGCCGGTGAGGGGCGGCTGAGGTGGCCCAGGTGGGACCTTGGGACTGGGGGTGGCCCAGGAGGGACCCAGGTTCACCGTCAGCCGACACCCAGCTCCCCACAGTCTGTCCGGGTCCAGACCGGAGCTCCGGAGCCTGGGCCGTTTGTCCCAGGCGGACCCTCGTGCCCCTGGCTGTCCTGGATCACTCCTGACATCGCTGCGCAGGCAGCGCTGCTTCTTTGCCGCTCCGCCCTTTCTCTTGGGGTTAAAGGCAGGGACCGGGCCTGACCACCCCCTCCCCGCACCGGCCGCCGACACAGCGGCCCCTGGCGACCTCTGCGCTCACAGCCTCTCGTCCTTTTTTCCGCTGTCTGAGTCCCGGAGCCCTCGGCCACCGCGACCTCCCAGCGCGGACACTTGGGACTTCCCGAAATCAAAACAGAGACTCTGCTGCTGGGGCGCAGCACACGCCGCAGAACCGCGGCCTCCCTCGTGTCAGGTGCGCGCTCAGAGCACAAGCGCGTTCCCGTGGGCGCACCGGCGCTGCCGCTAGTCTCCAGAACCCTCTCCGCTCCCCCAGCGGCAACGCTGCTGAACTGAAGACCTCGGCTCCTTTCCACTTCTGCTCCGTCTCTGCTTGCAGATCGGCCCGCTTCCTGCCTGGGTCCATCTACCTCCCCGCCAAGGCCATGCGGGGCTGGGACACAGCCCGTGACAAGAAGCCGCCCACGCAGGCCTGGAGCCACCTCCCTGAGACACACGCTTGCTGCCAGCCCACCTGCCGCGGGGCGGCAGGGAATCTGAGCGAATGTGTCACCTGTGCCCTGGCACTGGTGCCCAGCTTCCCTCTCTCCTCGCTGCTGGAGCCAGGGCCATGCATTGAGTCTCGTTGAGGGCTTTTCTCAGTGAGTTGGCACCAACTGCTCTCACAGGGAGTCCCCAAGCCTTACGGAACCAGTGTTTCCCAGAACATCCAGAGGAACATCCTGCCCTGCAGGCTCTCTGCAGGGGTGACTCAGGAACCGGGCCTCATATGCAGCTCGGAGTGGCATCTCCCCCATCTGGCTCCCCCCCATGGCTCCCACACCTGGCTCTCCACCTGGCTCCCCATCTGGCTCCCCACCTGGCCCCCCAGCTGGCTCCCCCACATGGCTTCCCCACCTAGCCCTCCACCTGGCCGCCTACCTGGCTCCCACACTCGGCTCCCACACCAGCCCACACAGTCAAGGGAAGCCAGAAGGGCATCCCAGGGAGCTTCTCACAGGCCGGCCCATTTCCCACCACAAGCCCACGCATGGCAGTCAGAGAGGCTGGGATCCGGGCCCTGTGTACCAGGCACAGGGGGCACAGGCCCGGAGACAAGCTCACCCTCGGTGGTGTTGCTCCTGTTCCACTGATTCTCTCAGTGGAAACACTTCTGTTTCATTTCTTTAGAGAACTTGGCTGTAGAAGTTGTTCCCTACAACCTTCCCCACAAGTGACTAACTGCTTGTCCCTGTGTGCCCCGGTGTCACCCTGCTGAGCGTGTTTGTTGGGACTGTCCTGATGCTCCATTACTTAGAACGGTGTCCACCGGGGGCCGTGGTGGGCTGAGGGAGGAACGCCAACATATAAGTGCTCCTGGGAGATGACTGTGCTTGGGAGCACCTTCCGGTGAGTGACACCTTTAACTCGTGTTTGGAAAATGCAGATTTGGGGTTGGTCATGAAAAGACCCCTTGTGAAGCGACTGACCTTTACAAACTGGGGGCTGGGAGTCCCAGCCTTGGGGGGTGCATGTGAGCTGCTCTTGGCCTTGGAGCTCAAATCCGTGCCGGCAGGAATACACAAGCATGCGCCGCCCAGCCTCGCCGCAGAGCACGAAGTCCCCGTTCTCCACGCTCCTGGGGGAGCCGCAGGTGTCCCCTGGGCAGGGCAGAGAGGCAGGCTCAGCCAAGCATAGCCTCCCCCCAACCCCTGCACGGCCCGCCCCTCTGGCTCACGGGGGTCTCACCCCGAACACACACAGAGCAGTGTCCCTCCCGTCAGCCGTCCGCCCGCCATCCTGAGCCAGCCTGCAGGACCCCACGGCTCCCTTGTTCCTCTCCTGCTCGCCTGTGAGCCCCCTCTGGCCAGGCCCCCCCACTCCACAGACCGCTCTTACCAAGGCCATGGTCAATCCCAGCCCATCTCACCCCTGCCGGCCGGCGTGGCAGCGGGAGGCCGCTCCCTCCTTGGGGGCCTGACTGCAGCCCACGTTCCCAGAAGCCCCTCCCGTCCTCATGTTCCAGCACTGGCCCCTGCTCAGTGGTGCCTTGTACCTGGGCAAGTCTCACAGACAGGACCTTTCCTTCCGGGCGCACCCGCCCTGGGTGTTCTCTGGTCTCTCACCATTAAATACGACCTGATCTCTACCGAAGGCATTTGCACGAAAATCTCAAATTTATTCCCTCTTCCCAGGTTTCCCTCTCCTGTACCCAACTGCCTCTGCTCACCTGCACCTAAAGCTCTGGGAGGCGGCCCACACCAACCTGTCCTCATGCAGCTGCCCGCCTCATCCGGGCCACTCCTCTCGGAGCCCACCGGCCCCGGCGGGGGTAGGGAGGACATGCCAGTTCCCAGAGGCCTCTGCTCTGTCCACTGACAGGAAATCCAAAGGGAATTCAGGTGGCTCTGCTGTCAGCACAGGTCCTCAGATGCTCTGACAGCCCCAACCGCCCTGCCTGGGGGCCGGGCCGCCTTCCTCTCTCCCCAGGGTGTCACCGCAGCTCCCTGGGGTCTTCCTGCATTTGCCCTGCCCACGTGCACCTCAGCGCTGTCCCATTCAGAATGACAGGCAGGTGGCTCATGGGGCCGAGGCCTGGCGTGACTTGGCCGTGTCGCTTCTCCCGTCTCGTGTCCCGCCCCTCACCTCCTTCTCCCGGCCCTCGGCCCTCCCATGGGGATCCGCGAACCCCAGGTGCCATGCGGCTTCCTAGGCAGCTCTTCCTGCTGACTGGAAATGTGCCGCCTCTGGTGGGGTCTCTGCTCTCCTGTCCCCCTGCCACCTCTGTGACTGACCATTCACTTAGCACCAACACAGCCACACAGGGCAGTGTCTTCTTGCAGGGAGGGGCCCAGCTGGGGACAAGTCCTCCTCATTGTTGGGGACACAGCCAAGAACGCAGGCTTGGCTGCCCTGTTATTTTCCCCAAATGTGCCACCTCGAACCCGCCCCTTAGAGCAGCCTGGCATCTGCTGCGGGCCCTGCATAGTGAACATGAGGGCTGCAGGAGGCTGGCAGTCACCTGGGGGAGCCGCCTGCCTCCACTCGTCCAGGTTCAGGCCGGGGATGTCCTCACATGGCTCGAAATCCTGGGGGAACCTTGCCACGCGGAAGGCATCGGGGGGCACATGGGCGAGGCCAGTGTTGTCACAGATGACCCTGGACAGGGAGTGCTTCCGCAGCTCCCGCCGCTGCGCCTCCGTGAACACGCCACCATGCTCCCACCAAAACCTGCCCCGGAGAGAGTGCGCACAGGTGAGGAGGCGCCGCCTCTGGATGCACACCCCCCCCCCCTCCCCCGTGCCCCAGAAACCCACAGAGCTGTAAGGATGCGGTTTTGAGTGAGACAATAACTCTTGACTACTTGACATGCTGCCCCTTGGAAATTAATGGCGGACGTGTACGGGGCAGGGGGGCTAGGGTGCCCTCCAGAGAGAACGTTCGCATTCTCTCGAAAATCCGACGTGGGCACAGCGATGACCGAGAAGAAAGAGCTGGCACACGGGGACTGTTTGTAAGAGAAGCAGGACTCCCCGGGTCGGGCTGACTTCAACTGAGCCGCCGGGTCCCCTGCTTCTGAGCAGGCCACCAAGGCAGCCACTTCCTGATATGCACCGGTCCCCATCCCGCAGGGCCTTCATCTGCCTCCCGACGATGCAGGCAAACAGGGGGCCAGTCCGTGCGCCCGGCAGGGTGTCCTCCACCAGGCCTCCCAGCCAGACATCGACGTTGTCGGGGTGCTGGTACAAGGCCATGATGCGGTCAGCGATGCTCCTGTCCCTGACGGCGCTGCGCAGGCCCTCCTGGGAGTGCAGCCGGGGCAAGCCGCAGAACGTCCTCCAGGCATTGTAACCTGCAAGGCACACCTGTGCTCAAACCTGTGCTCTCTCCCGGGTCTGCGTCCCCCGAGTCCCTCACAGATGTTCTGGCCGGACCTCAGCCTCCTGTCTGCACAGTCCAGCCACAGGGGAGCAGCCACGGCACCACCCTGCTGTGTGGACGTGCTGGAACACTCCAGACTTCGGGCTGACCACAGCATGACTGCAAACAAGCCAGGCGGGGCGGCGGGCGGGCTCACTGTGAGTCCAGGGAGGCTGACCAGACGGCTGAACTCCGGGGGCCCACGGGGGCAGGCCGTGGTGGGCAGGGGGCTGGGGTCAGCTGGCAGGGATAGTGTGGATGGGGACAGTGGAGAGGGGCCTGGGAAGAGAGTCCCCAGCCACACCCGCAGCCAGGAGAAGGGGCCAGCTGCATAGGGGTGACCGGAGGCCTCTGGGAGTTGCCTTGGTCTGAGGACCTGGCCTTTTAGGGGGACAGACGGGAGGGCTTGCGGAGCCCGTTTCCAGGAAGTTGACAAGACTTGCAGAAACATTTCATGTCAGATCGGGCTCTGTAGGAGCAGGCCTCGCGTTGGAACCTCTTCCAGGGCCAGGACCAGCACTGGGCTGGCAAGGGGGCATGCTCGGGCCCTACCTGGCAGGCCGTGGTCCCGGCCCCGCTGCAGGTTCAGCGACGCCAGGTCGAAGGTGCCCTCGCCGGACAGCACAAACAGCCTGTCGGTCAGCTCCTCGTTCATCAGCTGGGCCGGCACCTGCAGCTTGGCCGGCTGCACAAGGAGCCCCCGCAGCAGGGGGTCCACACCGCCTGGAAGACACCAGAGAAGGTGACTGGGCTGCTCCCAGCTCCACAGGGACAGCAGCACCCTGTGCATGGGCTGCACTCGTTCCTGACAGATGTCCGTCCTGAGTCCACAGTTCACCGTGTGCGGCTCCTCAGCCCTCGAGCCCTCCCAGGGTGCGTTCTGCCTAAGGGGCTGGCTCCTGCCTGGACGGATGGGACCAGCTGTGGGTGTGGGGAGGTCGGGCCTTAGGACTGAGGGGACCTGGACACGAGCCTTGTGGGTGCTCAAGCTTTTCGTCTTGTTTTTCTGCAGTGAAAACACTGCAGCCAACGGAAGCATTTACTGAACTGCAAGGTCGGTAACAGAGGGGCTGGGCGTGGCTAAGGGAGCACACGAGGGTGTCCAGGCAGTGCATTCCCTTCCCCTCCAACGCACCGTCCCCACGCAACCCCTCAGGAGACGGACCAGAGCCCTGACGGATCACCGCTCAGCTGCCTCTCCTGTCACTTGGAGCCTTCTGGGCCACCGCACAGGCCATAAATGGCACTGTGCCTCTGCAGCGACGGGTGGCCTGGTGGCCCCGGCTGAGCCCTGGACTCTCTCCCACAAGGTGTGTATGAACGTTTCCATGGGAACAAAGCAGGTTCAGAAACTTCTCCTCCACCCCCCACAGCTGCGTGGAGCCAAGCCTTTGGAGACAGGATAGAAGCTTCCGGACAGACAGAGAACACAGGAAGGAGAGAAAGGAGTGGCGGGGGTGTGGAGATAACCCTTAGCACACGTCGCCCAGAACTAAAACGGTTTTCCAAACAAGTTACTCCCAGACATGACCGGCCGTGACACTCAGAAGCTGCCCAGCGTGAGCTCAGCCGTCGGACAGACGAAGGGGCTGACGGGGAAGTGGCACCATGGGCTGTGAACAGTGTTGGGTCCGATTTCTGCTGTGGATTGTGGAATGGTGGCTGCGGACCTGGCCTGGGCCTGGGCAGTTTCCCCTGTGAACTCGAAGAACTCAGGCCTGAGAGGAGTGTCTTTGACAAGCAGCTTCGCTTTCACAAGCTCTGAGCACACACATTTTCTCCACGAACACCAATGACTGGGCAGCACCCAGCCAAGCGCCGTGGTGAGCAGTGGGCCCCTCCGGGGGCTGCAAGGGGCTCGGTCTGGAGAGAGAGGCTGGCGGGGGGCAGCGGGGGTGGGGGGGTGACGCACCTTCCCTGAGGAGCCTCCAGGGGCTGAAGAAGGCCTCGCGCAGCAGCAGCGGGGGCAGGTGCTCCTGGAAGCGGGCGTCCAGCCGTCTCACCAGCGGGTGAACCGTGGCATGGCCAAAGCGGAAGGCGGCCGTGGAGAACACGTTGGACACCGTGGGGTCCATGGTGGGGTCGTAGCCCTGGTAGTGGCCCACGTGCTGCTCGAAGGCCTCGGGGCCCAGGATCTTGGGGGCGTAATCCCGCAAGGTGATGATCTAGGGGAAAGGAGACACAGAGGCCTCTGAGTGGGAGCGAAGGCAGCAGGGCTGCATGTCCCCCAGGCTCAGAGGTATCCTGGGAGGGCCCGTGCCTCCCAGGTGAGGGCGCTGGTGAGCAGTCGAGCAGGTATAGCAACACCAGCAGTTCCAAAGTCTCAGAGCTCCACACTGATGGGTTAGACGGATGTGTCAGAGATGCGCCCCCCCGCCACACACCCTCCATGGTGGGACAGGGTGGGGGCCACGGCACTGAGGACTGGCCGGGGGGCTGCTGCTGGTGGGCTCCCCTCACACATGTAGCAGCGTTTCTGTCCAAACCATCTTCTCCCCTCATCCCCACGTCACCTGTGCGCACAGCACCAGCACCCACAGCAATGTCGGAATCCAGTCGCCGCAGGGAGCCTGGCCCTGGAGGCTCAGGAGCCAGCCCTCGTGGGCCCTCCCCCAGTCCCACAGCTGTCCCTTGCCAGCCCTCCCGAGCCTGCCTACTGATCTGCAAAAGCTTCTCACGTGGAGAATAAAAATGCACACGGTTTTACATGTTAGATGTGTTCATGGTGTCACATCTGGGTGTAAAATACGGCAGACGCACTGTATTGGGCCGTGCACAATGCACGCCCACGTTCTGTGTGCAGTACGCACGGGATCATTACGCCCATTATTTATTATACCAAGATACGTAATCATCATACCCATGCACAATGGGCATCTTTGTTTTCCCTCAAAGATTTGGGCAAAAAAGTGCTCATTGGACACGGCAAATTACAGTGCCTTTTACGCAGGAGAATGGCGCAGTTTGGACAACTCCGTCTCCCCAAGCTTGAAGGAGATGAGGCGTAGTCAGGACAGTGCCCACAAGTCCATGCTGGAGCAGAGACTGCGGTTTCCCTCGGACCCGTCGCCCTCCGCTCGTCTGCTCATCAGCTCATCCTGGGAGCCGCTGCAACAGTGGTGGAGGCGCCATGGGCTTACCGATGAGCCTAAGATCCTACTCCTGGGCCAGCTGAGAAGGCACAGAGTCGTCTAAAACAAGAGGACAGCGGTGCTGGCCATGGTGGGCGACGAGAGGGGAAGGGCAGGGAGGCCGCTCACGGACGGGGCCCGGTCTCAGTACGCAGCCGCCTGCTGCCACAGAGCCCTCAAACTGAGCTTCTTTGTCTTTTTCTTTCTACTTATTTATCTCCTGATTTATTTTTGTGGGAAATCGGATCTCCGTTTACAAGGCTGACTCTAGAGTGTGGTTGGCTCCCTGGACGGCAGTGGGGCTGGAGGCGGCCTGGGCCGGCTGCCCGTGGGGAAGACTCCTCGGTGGGCACAGACAGGTCCCCCATGGCTAAACTTCATCCAGCAAGGACTGGTTCTCCCATTGAGCACTAGGGCCTCACACCTCAGCTCATCCGTTCAGGAGGGCCAGCTGCCAAACTTCTAGACCAATTGAAACACAAGGAGTGCTGTGCTTGCCCACTTGACGAGCATCCTTCCAAACAGTGGAGCACATTTTCTCAGTGTCCTGGGCGTTCAGAGGCAGTGTGGCTGCTGTCCCAGCTGGTGGGAGGACAAGTTGCAGGGCTTGCTGTGTGGCATCTTCTCCGAGACCCACAGACATGAACCTGGGTCACATCCGGGGTCTCTAAGCTGACTCATGAGGAGTATCCGTGTCCCTGATCTGCATTTGGGGCAGTCACAACTTCATCGCGCAGAGTCGGCCCCTCAAGCTCAGATGCAATTTTGGGGCCACAAACATGTCCAGGGGCTCCTGACAGAGGCTGTCAGGTGACTGGGATCCCTCCCCCAGCTCAAGGGCGGCAGCAGCACTCCACTAACTTCCTGTTCTATACTCCTCTCCCCACAGCAAAGGGACACAAGACGTCCAGGTGTACTCTGTGTCAAAGACGCTGCCTCCCTTTCCCACACCTGACCTTTGGCCTGTGATCTGAGAGGCCCAGCATCACACAGCAGCCACCATTGTTGCAGGCTGACATGGCGCCTCTCAGCCCCAAAGTGGCTGCCTACACGAATCAGAGTCCTCTGAACCAGCATCCGTCTCTGTGTGCTCCACATGGCTGCCTCCTTGCCTCGCCGACAGGCCCCTCCTCCCTGCCTGACCTGAGACGCAGCAGCCAATGATGGCGCCACAGGCCTGCAATGCTCCCATGGCCTCAACACTGGGGCTGCATCAGCTGCTCTTGGGAATGTCCATGGCGACTCTTCTGAAACCCTTCTGCTGGGTCCTCCTTGGTCGTGGGGGGCTGGTACCATCAGGTCCCACCTCTCCCGCCCTGTCTCCCAAGGGCAGGCCAGGCAGGTCTCCTCCCTCCCTCCCTGAGTGTCCCCTTGGGCTCCACCTCCCCAGGGCGCTGCTCCTCCGGACATCTCACACGACCTCCTGGTTCCTCTGGGTCCCACAATCACTGCTGGGCTCAGTGTCAGGATGTCTGTGCCCTTCATGACCCGAGCCGGGGGTCGGGCATCGTTGGTGCTGGTGGGAGGGCTGAGCTGTGAGCAGGATAGGGCGAGACTGCCAACAGGACAGGATCCAGAGCCCAAAGCCGCCACCAGGCCCCTGCCTGACAGACAGATGGACAGACAGAGAGACGGACTCCAGTGGGCTTGTGAGGCCACACGATGTAGGTCTGACCGGAGACTTGATTTCTACTTCAGTGGGGCTGGCTCACGGCTCCTGTGACGTTACACGGTGGTCGTCCAAACCGGCTCCGACCCCTCCCAGACTCCTGCGCACTCCCTTCCAGCTATTCCCTTCCCAGTGCCCTGCGTCCTCGTCTGTCCAGCAGGGTCAGAGGTCAGTGAGGGCAGCGGTCAGTGTTCACGCAGCCTCAGGCTCTGTGCCAGGTTCCCACGGGGCACACCCACCACACGCACACCAACACCCAACACACACCGAGTGCTACCCTGACCCACGCACACCCCCCAGATCACGCAAAGCACACTCACTCACCACACATCTCCAGGAAGAGGCAAATTCTGGGATGTCTTAAACCAAGTCGCAGCAGGGTGGGAAGTGAGGGTGGGAAGAACAGACAAGTTCCCCCCTTCACTGCAACAAGATTAGCATCTGGCCAACTTGGGACTTCATCCACGACCCTCCGAACCTCTGACTCACATAAAAATCATCAGAGACGAGCCTGGCTGGTGTAGCTCAGTGGATTGAGTGCGGGCTGGGAACCAGAGGGTCCCGGTTCGATTCCCAGTCAGGGCACATGCCTGGGTTGCGGGCCAGGTCCCCGGTGAGGACCATGTGAGAGGCAACCATACATTGCTCTTTCTCCCTCCCTTCTCCTCTCTCTGAAAATAAATAAATAAAATCTTAAAAAAAAAGGAAAAATAATCATCATAGACGAGGAAAGAATTGAAGCTCTTATTTAACTTTCTAGTTCACAACTCTGTTTTTCTTTTCATTTTCTCCATTGCCTTCAAACACAGAAACCCCAGAATCATCGGTGGGCAGGCAGCTCAAGGGGTGGCTGGGAAGGTTAAGTGAGAATCCGAAAGCACTCAGAGTGCTGTGCCCACCAGGAGCTCAGGGGACGGACTGAACCTGTCGCTGCTGTCATCCTTCAGATAATCACCTCCCCCCCCACCCCCCCAGCGTGGACTAGGGCTCATACCAAGGGCCACCGAGTCCTCCAGAAGCTGCAGGGCTAACCTCAGTGCAGGCACCGGGGCAGCAACTCAGTGCACCTGCCCAGGGCACCCCTGGTGACTCCGCTCACCATTCAGGATGCCCAGAATGACTCTGTGCACCAATCAGGACATCTGCAGTGACTGTGACCAATCAGGACGCCCGCACTGACTGCGCACCAATCAAGATGCTTGCGGTGACTCTGAGTACCAATCAGGACGCCCGCAGTGACTCTGACCAATCGGGATGCCCGCAGTGACTGTGCACCAATTAGGACACGCACAGTGACTCTGAGCACCAATTAGGACACCTGCGGTGACTCCGTACACCAATCAGGATGCCCACAGCGACCCTGTGCGCCCGCTCAGGACGCCAGGAGGGCTCATCACACACCTGGTGCAGGGCGCCCACGACCTTGCGCGCCTCCTGGTAGGCGGAGTCGGCGCTCCAGTGCGGGTTGAGGGCCTTGAGCGCAGCGGCCAGGCGGTTGTGCTCGCGCAGCCACAGCGTGTGCAGGGCCGTCAGGGAGAGGACCTCGCTGGCACGGCTGTCCCCGGCCAGGAAGCAGGGGGCAGGGCCCTGGGCTCCCGGCTCCGGGGCACAGGCCTGGGGCGCACGCAGTGGGGCGAAGGGCAGGTAGGCGCGGCCGGCGTCCTGGTGGCGCGTGTTCACCCGAAGCAGCCCCTCCGCGCTGGTCCAGTTCCGCAGCTGCTTCTCCAGGGCGGGGGAGCTGCCGTACACGGTGGACGCGTCCAGGAAGGAGGTCAGCCCGTTCATCTGTTGTCGTGGGTTCGCCGTGGTCAGGTTGCCGAACAAGGCACCTTGGGCTCCGGTGCCACAGGCGGCGGACGACCGGTAGAAGGGCAGGCAGGTGGTGCCCGAGGTCCCTGAGGTGTTGGCGGGGAGCTGCCGGAAAGGGGGCCCAGTCACCTCGGGTTCTCAGCACCCTCTTTACAGACACCGGGAACCCCACCACGGCGTCTCTGTCCTCAGTTCAAGCCAACCCTCCCTGCGTCCAGGGTCCGTGTCCTGTTCATCCCCCACTTCCCCATTTGGGAGAGTTTGGTCAGTGCCTTCCCTGTTGGAGCCTTGCCTGCATGGGCCTGTGTCCCAGCTGCCAGCTGTCATATTGCCCCCTCCCCGAGAAAGCCCTTGGTGAGTGGGGCCTGCAGGGCAGAGTGCAGCTCAGCCTGGCCCAGAACGCCTGCTCGTGTGGTTTACGGCCAAGCGGCAGCGAGGACAGGGGCGCCCGGTCTTCTCACAGGAAGATGCCCTGTGCCAGGTTCGGAGATGTTTCTGAAGGGCAGTCCTGTGTCTGCTGTGTCTCTCTCTTTGCTCAAAATTCGAACACTGTGACTGTCCCACAGCACCGGCTCCACGCCCGGGAGTCCCGTCCTGGTGCCTTGGTGGCATCGCCCTCACGCACCCGGGCTAGATCCCAACGCGTTCTCAGCTGCAGCGTCTGCGAATGCGCGTCAGCGACAAAGCTGAGAACTGCGGAAACGCTAGTCAGTGAGCAAATGGCTCCACGAGCCACCATGCGGACACCCTGGGACACGGTGGAGACGCAGGCGGCCCACTCCCAGTCTGTTTAATGACACAGGCAAAAGTGTGGGACTGTTGCTGAGTGGCCCGGGCTCAGGACAAGCGTGGATCGGACACACGGTGGAAGTACAGACACACACGTACATAAATGTCACACACAGGTAAGCACAGACCCGCCCTCAACAGCCACTGCCCCTGGGCACAGGATGAACGCTTCTCCGTCTGACTTTTTAAAGCTGCATTGACGGGCCCGTGACAGAAGCAGGCACATGTGCCGGCAGTACCTGGATGGGGAAACATGGGCTCCGGCTCTGGCAGGTGTGCTGGCAGTCGGCTCCTCCCCCGAACGCAGCTCTGCTGGTGCTCTGCGGCGTGAACGCAATGTCGTGGTCGATATATTGCCCCCACACCACCAGCAGGTCCGAATACTGGTCGTCCTCGGTCACAGCCTTGTTGGGAACTCGGATGACCTGCCTCGTCACCTCCCACACCTGGATGAGAAAGGGGAGCAGCAGATATGGTTTGGGTTTCACGGATCATTTGCTGGGGAGCAGAGGGGCCGTTGTCCCCGCCTCCTGAATGAGTCCCTTTACTAAGGAGCGTCTGAACAGGCCATCCTGCACCTGTCAGGACAGAGGCTTCTGAGACGCAGGGTGGGGGACAGCTGGAGGGACCTCAACCTAGACCTGCGTCACCCACTCACAAGCTGGGACTCAGACCTTTGCGGCCCTGGCTCCTCAGCTATGAAGTCAGCTGTGGCCCCCCATGCAGAGGGTGAGGGGGCAGGAACCACACCAGCACCTGCACAAGCCTGCCATGCCCACCCAGAGCTCGGGGAAAGGTCAACGGAACCTGATGGCAATACAGGTCACACAGCATTCTGGGGTACCCACCGGTGGCAGGGGGACCCCGTTGTATAAGAAGTGGGGGTTCCAGCCTCTGGGCTCACTGACGCCGTCTTCATAGGCGGGCGGCAGCCACCTGGCCAGGGCTGTGTTGGAGGCTCCCCACCTGGGATGGTCTCTGTGGAATGAAGGTGCGCAGTGAGCACGGGGAGGAGGAGGAGGGAGGGAGCCCGTCTCCTACAGGAGCCTGTTCTCCAGGAAAACGGTCGGGCTGGCTTCCCTTGGCCTGACACCAGCCTGCAGCCAGGCGCTCACCCCCGTGGTGCCCAGCGGAGCAGCTTCCCGCGCACCTCCGATTGGGACCCTCTCCAGAGCCCCGCCCTCCGGATGCACCCATTCCTCAGCCTGAGCCTGCCATTCCCACCTCCCCCTACTATGGTCCTTCTGGTCAGGCGCGCCCCTCACGCTGTGGCCAGGCAGGGGCCCCTCCCTGCAGGACAGAGACTTGGAGTGGGGGGCTCCTAGCAAAGACACAGTCTGGAAAGTTCTGGTTTCACATCCCTTATTCAGATGCCTTTTCCTGCCGTTCACATCAACCTCCAGCACAGATGCTGCTGGACACGGCGCATTGGAGCTGCTGAGCTGTTCTGAATTCAGGAGTGAGAAGTTTGTCAAAGGGGCATGTATCAGTGCATTTGTTTGGATAAAAAACAAGCTTTTTCTGAGAGAAGTAAGCTGCGTTTGGCTGATGGATTTGACAGTTAATTCAAAGGGAACGTTTCCCCCGTTTTGACAGGAGATACAATGTGCGAGGAGGTGGAGCTGGGGTCATAATGTCCCGAGCTGACAAGCTTCTCTGTGCGCTTGTGCTGAGGAAGGCGCCACATGACAGGCACAGGCGCCACGGTGGGTGGCGTGACAGACCTGGAAAACTTGCAGGAATCGAGGAAAGAGCAACGAAAGGTAACTGATCCTTGTGAGAGTCAGGTGCTTCCCATTTTTGCTGAAAAAGGAATTAAAGGACAACCGATTGAGTTGTTTGCTGACAGATCCTCACAGTGATTTTGGTGACAACTCTTTGTACGTTTGTTCTCTTCTGTCTCCGAAGGCGGGGGGAGGGGGGGGGCCGGGCCGCGTCCCTGGGCGAAGCTTCTGTTCCAATGCCTGGCGGCAGGTCCCTGCGCCACAGACTTGTCTCCCGGGGAGGAGGCCGCCGTCCCCCTCCCCACACAAGCTGGTGCCTCTGAGCAGCTCTGTGGGGCAGCAGGTGCCCACAGGGGGTCTCAGGTGACTGGCCATGCACCGCTCACCAGTGGGCAGAGCTCCCCCAGCTGAGCCAGGAGCTGGCAACTCAGGCCGCCAGCCCAGCAGTAAGCTAATCTCAGCAGAAAGGTCCGTCTGTGTTTAAGAATGAAAAACACCGTAATGTATTTGTGCCGATGGGATCGGCGGTGCCCTGCCGACGATGGCACGAAGCCTCAGTGCCGACGCAGATGGCAGCAGGGCCCCGTGCTCCGCATGGGGACATGTGTTTGCGATAAAATGCACGTGAAGGAGCATCTGCAGGGCAGGTGTAGCAGTAAAGGAAGTGCCGTCGAAGCAGCAGACCAGAGGCTTCCCGTCAGAAACGTCACTGGGAAGATGAGAGAGGAGTGAGGATGCAAACGTCAAAAAGAGCAGAAAAAGCATGTTTGGTTCTCTTCTTTGAGAAAGGGTTACGTGGTGCAGACCCCGGCGGCCAGCCCGCCCCTTGGCGTTTATCCGCACACCTGCACGGGCAGAGCCTGCAGCGCACGGTCTTTGAGAGAAGCAGGGGAGGCTGCGCCCAAGCCCGAGGCGCAGGGGCTGGGGCCGCAGGGTGTGAGTCAGGCCCGACCTCTGCTGCGCAGCTGCTGGGACACCCAGGGAGCGGTGTTCCTGAGAACCGAGTGGGGCCGCCGAGTGATTATTCAAAGCCTTTGGAGTGTCTGGAAATGCGAGTATTTAAACACTCGTCAGTCTGCGCTGACACAGATGTGCCCTCTCTGTCACGGTCGTACGTGGCCATTCTTGCACCAGCGTGATGCGTCAGCGTGCGGCCTGGACGTGGAAGGACCTGCAGGCTCCCGAGAACCTCAGCTCAGCTGTGCCCGAGGAGCCGGGTCGGCACAGGGACGGGCTGGTGCAGTCTGGGCCGCGGACTGAGCAGGTGGCACATCCGCCCCAGCGCGGGTCTCCTGGTGACCCCAGGCTCCCGACATGAGAGAAAGGGACTCGATGGCTCCTGGTGCTCCTGTCGCCGCTGCGGCTTGCAGGGACACTCAGGGGCGGTCTGCAGTGGTCGGTGGTGACAGGAAGCGGGGACAGTCCTGTCAGTCACCCGCACTGGGCTCCAGCATGCTGGCATGGCTCAGCAGCAAGTGACATGGACAGATGGCCTCTGAGCTGCACCGTCAGTGTGGGAAGACGGGGCGCCGTGACACCGTGTTAAGACCCATCACAGCCAGCGGCTCATCTCTGCTGGATCTCGACCTGGTGCTGCTCCCGGGGGAGGTGCTGTTTCACTCAGTTAAAAGTAATGAGGCCTTCGTTTAACCGTGGAGGCAGCGGTGTTTGCTGACTGACCCACCCATTGCACTGCACCGGCCGAGCCGAGTCCTCCTGCTCTGCTCACGGCCAGTGCCGTGTCGTTGTGTGGCGGTGGCTCAGTGCCGTCTCTCACCCATGCAGCCCTGCCACAGTGCCGCACCTGAGGCTCAGACAGGATGCCTCAGAGTGTCCACTGGGACTGGAAAGTAGGGACCCACTCGGAAACCAACAAAATGAATGAACGAAGCCCAGCTTGCTCTCCGGTGGCACGTGGTCTGAACTTGCTCCAAGCGGTTTAGGTTTAAATGGAGCTATTTCCAGAATGCAGACGGTTGTGCTAAGAAGTTTCAGTCCCAGAAGGCCCACGGTGTGTCTGGTGCTGGACAGTGTCATGGATTTAGTCAAAACACAGACGAGAGCCCTGGCTGGTGTAGCTCAGTGGATTGGGCACAGGCTGGGAACCAAAGGGTCCCGGTTTGATTCCCAGTCAGGGCACATGCCTGGGTTGCAGGCTAGGTCCCCATGAGGGCCATGTGAGAGGCAACCATACATTGCTGTTTCTCTCCCTCTCTGTCTCCCCCCCTTCCCCTCTCTCTAAAAATAAATAAAAATAAAATCTTTAAAAAAAAAAAAACAGACGAGAAAAAAGGAGGTATGACTTCAAGGCAAATACGCACAAAAATGGGGAGCGTCTGGTTGGTCACCGGGTGAGTCTGCACACACCCACAATGCATTTCAATGACAGTCCAACATTTATTTGGATTTTGACAATTTCTGGGCAAATAAAGAATTGCATGCCAAATTATGTATACACAGCGAACTATATCCTAAACCCAGGTAGGTTTGGGGGTCTTGCCTGTAATTTAAATGCTTATATAAAATTTTGGTTTCAGGGTTTGCCACTTTCTTTATGAATTCAAGGGTTTGAGGTTGCACAGGACAGAAATTCCCCCCAGGAAATGGAAAGGAACCGGCATCAGCCCAGGGCAGGAGCACGCAAGGCTGAGCCCAATGCACCTGCCAGGCCTGGGCTGCAGGCAGTTGAGCACTGTCCCGGGTCACAGGTGCTGAGGTCGAACCTGGGACACAAAGTGAGGGGCCATCCCCACACGCGTGTGCATTTCTAATACCACAAGTGTCACGTTCAGAGACCCACAGAGAGAACTTGAGGGTGGACGTAGCTCCCAGGCCCCCTCACTTGTACATGGGCTGGGAGGGACGGCCAGTCTCAGGGCGGAACCCGATTTACAGGCGGGGCCGCGTCAGCACTGATTACGTCACACGGACAGCGGCGCAGCCATGGTCACAGAACCCCCCCCCCCCCAAACAGTTTCTGTCTGGGGCTGGGCAACGGGAAGGCTCACAAAGGGAAACAGACCTCAGCAGCCACTTCCGGCCCTTGCTGCACACCCCTCACACCTTCACGCGGGAAAACAGTGGAAATGAAGGCATCTTACGGGTCCACTGTTCAGAAATTTAGAGTTTTAAAAGTTAAATTCCAAAGGACACTTGTTGTAAGGACATCATCTAACAACACCTGGACGTTGTGTACAGCCATAACCTGGTCCTTGGCTCAGGGCGGGGCCGCAGGTGCCTCGGGGTCACTCGACCCCCCCACCCCACAGGGCCACATGCCTCACAGGGTGTGACTCTCTCCACGTACCCCC
The DNA here is from genome assembly GCA_004026765.1 of Micronycteris hirsuta. Classification (NCBI taxonomy): domain Eukaryota; kingdom Metazoa; phylum Chordata; class Mammalia; order Chiroptera; family Phyllostomidae; genus Micronycteris; species Micronycteris hirsuta. Next base: position 27,324 of record PVJI01004313.1, read on the forward strand.
CCCCCCCGCCGTGGGACGTGCTGAGCCAGAGGCCCTGCCCCTTGGTCTCGGTGCTGTGCAGCCGGCAGTGCCGCACAGACAGGTGCCCAGATGGCGCACAGACAAGTGAGTGGCCATGACGAGGAGTCAGAAGCCAGGAAAGGGTCACAAACCATCTGGTCACATGCATGTCCAGCAGGCTGAGACAGCCAGGAGACAGAAGGAAATACCTGTTGTTGCAAGCGCCCGTGATGAGCCTGTACTTGTCCGCCAGGCAGGAGTCCGGACAGCGAGGGGGCAGCATATGGGCCAGGCAGCCCGACACGTTCGCGATCGTGCCCAGCATGTCTGCCGGCAGGGAGTCTGCGGAGACACTGTGGGGCGTCAGTGCCCTGCAGGGCCTGGCGTCTGCCCAACGGAGCAGGTGCCCGTCTGTGACCCCCACCCCCACCCCAGCTCCATCACAGCTGGGACACGGGCTTTGAAAGTCTGTTTCCCTCAAGATCTTTCAGGAAAGCCGTCCTGAGAGTTCTGAGTGGTGCCACTTGTTGTATGGCACAGCCACATCCAGCCACGTGACACTTTGGAGCATGAAGAGTGCTTGGCACTTACCCCTCCCCCCCAGACCTTCCCTCGGCCACGGTCACCAATGGCCACATGTCCATCCACCAAACCTTCCTTTTGTTCCCTTGTACGTGGTCTGGATCAGGGTCCTCTAAAAGAGTCTCTAGTTTTTTGGTGGGTTTTTTTTTCCAATGCAATTCCTATTTATTCAACAAATTGATTTTGAGCTAGCTCTCCAAATCCAATTTGAATAGCAGAGAAACAGTTAATTCTCCTATTAATTTAAGAAATACTGTGTTTTACCAACTGCTGCTTTTGTCCTGTGAGTGAGTGGGAGTCGCACCTTCTGGCTGACCCATGGGAACGGCTCCCGGTGACACTCTGTCAGCCCCTGAACGGGGTCCCGGCCCCCCACCAGCTGCTGCTCCTCGGTGGGACAGGCTGCCCTTCCTGTGCTCACCCGTCGGAAGCTGTGCCCCTCCTAGGCGAGCCTGCCGCGTCATTGCCCGCACCGAGGTCTCCATGATCTCTGCCGCGCGGGCAACGGCCCGGCTGGTCGGCTCCGGGAGTTTGGAAGCAGACAGGAGCTGAGATGGAGAGATGATTTCCCTCTTCTTGAGGTTTCTATGGCGCAAAGGGGAGATATAAAATCTGGTATTCTTTTATGGTGATTTGGTAACTACCAGTCCATGAAGCAGATATTGATGGAGCACCTATCAGGTGCCAGGCACCATGGGAAATCAGGGGCGGAGCCTGTGGGTATCCTCAGTCCAGGATCACTGGACATAAGTACAGGTGGCCAATCACTGTCCAATGACAAAGACAGCGGCCAGTGTCTGCTGCCCGCAAGTTCCCCTCTCTGAGCCCGTCCAACTCTCCTGACAACTGTGTAAGAGAAGCCTCCTCCTAAAACCCAGTTAGACACCGGGCTGCAGCCAGGGGTGCAGAGAGTGCAGCTCGGCCCAGCGCCGACCCCAGTGGGGCCCTGTCTCAGGAGGGTCCTGTTCTCATGGGCGGAGACCAGGACTCACGGCCGGCCGCCATTCGCCCCCATTTCCTCCTGGCTTTACACAAAGTGCTGGCCGTGAGCTTGTGACAATCACCTTTTTCCGAGTGTCATTACGTAAGTAAAGGCTGATCTGCAGTCAGTGTGGACAGTGGGGATTTTTCTGGCTGGAATAATAGATGTTTGGGATGAGACAGCTGCTGCCCGGTGATGTGCATATGCTGAGCGCTCATGTAATCAGTCAGCTCCTACCGAACCAGTGAGGATGACCCCTGCTCCTCAGCTGCACATCTGCTTGTTCTGTCTCACAGACCTCCGAGACCTGACGCTCTTGACCCTGACGGCAGCTGCACGTGTTAAATGAAGGCATGTGTCCCTCGTTTAAGGGGCACAAAGGGCGGGTGTACCCCCAGGGCCCACACAGGCAGCCCTTCCTGCCCAAGTTGCTGCCTGATTCTCAGGAGAGGAGCCCACTCAGCGTCAGGGTTCCAGCCCTGTCTTCCCACCCCAGGGGGCCATCCCGGGGCGGGGGGTGGGTTGCAGGGTCTTGCTCTATTTTGCTACTGAAAGACTTGGACCCTGACCACCGGCTCTTCCAGCAGCTTCCGCACAATGGCAGTGAGTGAAGTAGCCCACGTGAGAGCCAGCTCCGAGTCTGTGAAGCAGAGGCCCTGGGGCCAGCCTTGGGGGGGCTTGTGAAGCTAAAATCAGTAACCATGTGAAGACTGGCACGGGACCAGACACCCAGAGCACCGCATACCACCCCGCCATATGCCCCAGAACGTGGTACCTTTCCAGGGTGCTGTAGATGGCGCCATCCACCAGGAGCCGGCTCTCCTCCAGAACTCGGAGCACAGGCAGGTCCCTGGGGTCCCCTGTGGAATGAAGGCCACACTCTTGAAGAGACCTGCACACACGTCTGGACTTGGCACAAACTCCAGACATGCACTACTGTCTGAGTGGTGATGAAGGCCTGTGGTTTCCATGATAAACTCCATCCAGGGGTTTTGAGAAAGGCCGTCTGCCAATTTTTTTCAGACCCACCATGGACCTGGGAGGTGGCAGTCAGTGGCTTGACTACACTTGACTACAGCTCTGCTGCCTCAGAGGGTCCCAGGCCTGTTCTCAGAGCTGTGACCCGGGCGAGTGGCACACTGTCGTGGCCAGCCCCGGGGTCCAGCAAGGACCTGAGCCTGCTGCCCGGAGCCGCTGGCTGTGCACGTGCACAGGGAGGTGGCCATTTGCCTCACACAGCCTGAAAGCAGGAGCTGTCCCAACCCAAACTCGCACAGACAGCAAGGGGTGAGGCCACTCAAATTCTGGCTGCAGTGAAATCGGACAGATACAAATTATGTTTCAAAGAAAGTTTACCAGTGAGTGATTATTTTGTTTCAAAGCTTTTGTTGGCTTGTTGTCAACTGGGAAAAAATTCTTTGTATTAGAAATGTAAAACGGAAACACTGTGAGGTAATGTTTCCCAAATAAGTAATTTACAAAGTAAACAAGCAATAAGCCAGCTTCAAAACATTCCAATTAACAGTAAGATCAGCTCTGAAGTGCAGCATTTCCATTGGACACTGCACGGTGCATTGCTACATACTTACTAAAAGCTTGGGGGAAAAGTCACACCTCTCAGAGATGGGAAGTAATAGAAAAACTGTTTTAGCAATGCTGTTAATACCACATTGCCATGTTTTAGAAGACAACTTGATTTCTAAAACTAAAAACTGGTGCAGACATGTTCATTCTGCTGAATTGTTCTTTTGTTCTGGCTTTTGTTACCACGGTTCCTACGGCCAGGAGCTCCATGAACAACAACGTAGGGACAAAACATTTGCTGAACACCCGTCACGTGCCAGGCACCAGAAGGACTGATTTACTGTGGTGGAGCCGGACCGTGTGTTCCTGAGCTGCTGTAGCATGCGACTCGGTTTCCCCTTTCCTGCGGTTGGCCATGTACTGACCCTGGGCTCTGGTGCAGCACCTCGTGGCACTCACAAGTAATGATGATGACGCAGTTGTGTGGTTCACGCGTGAGCGGAGGGAAGGATCCAAAGTGCCCCAGGTAGCAACCGGCCCAGACCAGAGCCCACCTGATTGGTCCGACCTCGGCGCCCGCCTTGCGCGTCATGCATGTGCTAAACGGCATGGGTGTGCTCAAGGAGCACACCTGTCTGAGATCTGTCTGAGACCCCTGGCCCCAGGGCACAGCAAGACTAGAAAAACTGGCTTCTAGCAGGAGGCACAGCTGGGTGCGGATGTGGCTGCAAGGATCCCTAGTGGCCACCAGGCCCTTGGGGGGACGGTTGGGAGGCCTGTGGTTCCTGGGGATTGCTGATGCCAGGCTGTGTCAAGCCCCAAAGCTCCCAGAGAGGCCGGGTCCCCCCAGGGCGGAGCTAGCAGTCCAGAACCCGGCAGCTCGAGAGCCCGCCACACGAGCCCTAGCACTCTGCTGGGTTCGGTCAGTCCCCTTTGGGGTTTGGGACTTTTCTTCTGTGTCTGACTTATTTATTTAGCAAAGCAAAAGCAGAGTTTCGATGTGATTTTTCTGCATCTAGACAGCTTGCTTAACCAAGTTTGGCCTTGTAACACCGGATCTCAAAAGATGCGTCACAGAATTATTCGGTGAGCCAGGGTATTAGAGCGAAGGAACAAACCACACTCCTGAAGAGACACTTTCCTTTTCCAAGTGCCCAGGCAGGTAAAACAGACATGTCCTCTGTGTTTTCACAGGAAAATCCGCTCTTTTTTAGAAAGAATTGCATTTTGATCCTTTTCCTGAGAAAGCAGAGGACAGAACGAGGGCTCTTACCTGCCCCCCTGAGCTACCTGCGGACTTTCTGGGCTGGAGCTGAGGACAGGGACTTGATCAGGTCCAGAGGCCACACCTGTCACTTACCCCAAAGGAAGTCGTTGGCTCTCAGGAATGGGAAGAAAACTAGGCTGCCGGCCACAACCAGGGTGACGCCCAGGACGGCCAGTGCTCGCGCCCTGAAGTTGGGGTGAAAGGGGAGATGCCACTCAGGGCGTGGCAGTGGAAACTGCCCCTGGGGTGACCAGCACTTAGAATCTCTGGCAGCCACCCCCCACTTGCCCCACCACAGTGACGGAGTCCCGGAGGCTGGCGTTGGGCTGCGCAAAACCCTGACCTGCTTCCTGAGCCAGGAAGACTGCCCCCCGTGGCTGCAGTGTTGAGCAGCCTCACGTGCCCTAGTTATTTGAGGATGAATCTGGCAAATTTGGCTGCTATGGTCAGCAAACTAGCTCGGCTACAGACTGACGCTGTTTTATTCTGACGTCAAGTCATGTGGCGTCCCTGGGAGTAAGCACAGGGAATAACACAAATCTCATCCCCACAGCATAGCCGTGCAGGAAAAATGACTAACACCAGGACCTGGGCCTGTATAACGGTGGTAAATAAAAGTCTCGTGTGCACGCGAATGTCTTACAGAGTCCTTTCCCGGCCCAGAGAACGATCTCAGACCAAGACGGCGTCAGACAAAGCACAAGATTCCAAATCAGTCATTCTACTTCCCACCTCCTTGCTTTCCTGATCCCAGGCTTCACGTCCCTGTTTCTGGTGGAAGGGGCTGGACAAGGATGACTTTTTACCTGGCGGGCATCTCGGCGGAGGGCATGGAGCACGTCGTCACCCGTCAATCAGCTGCGCTGAGAGATGCTGCCCTGTCGGCCTCCCCTGGACCTTGTTACAAGTTCCAAGGGTGAGTTTCTCCCAGGAGATGGGAATGGCACGTTTTATAACCTGACGGTTTCTCCTCCCCTGAGGCACAGAGGGGAGCGTGGGGCCCAGGAGCTCCCGTGGCTGGGGTTTCTCTGAACCGTGACCCTCAGGGCGCCGGCACCTGGCCACCCTCCCTACAAGCTGGCTCTGCGCTCCAACACCCACTCAAGTGGCCGAGCCCGAGAGGCTCCATCCCCATGGTGACGAGATGTCCTGGGCAGTGTCTGCACCCAGCGTCTGGCGCTGGTCAGGGACAAGGCCCAGGAGTGGCTGAGCCTCGGGCCACGCATTGGAAGGAAAGAAAGCGCAGGTGTCAGAGGAGAAACCCACTGAAACCGACCCCTGACAAGCACTTGCACTTCCCTCCCCTGCCTCTCCGAGCTCAACACCTGTGACAAACAGTGACGGAGGAGACGTGCTTGGGCGGAGAGCGCGCAGTGCCGCACACGGACAATGCGTCAGAGAAGTGCCCCCGATCCCAGTGCAGCTTCATTGACTGGGCTCCCCTGGCAGATTCAATAAAAAGGGAGACTTGCCTTTGGGAGGGCGACCCGCTGAGTTGGGGCTCGGGGACGGGAGGCCCCTGCAGTGCTGGGCCCTCAGCCTGTCTCGGGAGGTGGGTCGGCTCATCTTCAGGCGGCTGGCAGTGCTGTTTGCCGAACTTCTCCATCTCCCACGAGACCTCAGGTTTCTTAACAAGTCATCTTCTTTCTCCTTCCCTCCTTCCGGAGTTACTCGAGATGACGGCGCGGCCCCAGCAGAGGCAGATGAAATTCCAGTGTTAGCACAGGCCCCTGGCCCTCAGCCCCACCCGGGGCTGCTCGGAAGCCGGACAGGGTCACGGCCTGCATTAGAAAGGACCCTCTGGAGGCGGCCGACGTTTGGGGGAGTCGTCCCGGCCAGCCCAGTGAGATTACCCTTGTACGGCTGATGCACTGTGAAACATCAGCCAGAATCAAAACCTGCTTCGGTTTTCCATGCAATGGGACCTTTTAACGGGCCAGTCCTGGTCGCCAGTGTGTCTGGTCTGGTGATGACAGGCTCTGAAGGGGACTGGGCTCTGAGATTCCAGGGCTGTGCTGGCCACGGGCTCCTCCCCGTTCCGAGGCCCTTTGTCAGGGGCCTCGTGGACATGTGGAGACAGACCACCCTGGGCCTTGTCCTCAAGCACGGGGACGGGGGGGTCAGAGGGGACTGGGGTTCGAAATGACAGATGGAGGTTTGGGAAGGGGAGCATGAGCGAAGTGGCCAGTGGGGCTGGGGGAGGAGCAGAGCTAAGTTCTGGGCCTCCTGACGCCCTAGGGCGGGCAGTATCCCCGGGTCCCCACAAGGCAGGGAGGGGCCTGGGGCCTGGCTGCCTGACTCTGTGTGGGGTGGGCGATGGGGAAGGCACCGGGCACCTGGAGTTTCTTCTGGTCTTGGGTGAGATGTGGGAAATGTTACCCGAAGTTTCCTATCAAAACTCAGTTCATGTTCCTCCCTGTCTCGAGCGAGATGCCCACAGTGAGGCGGCTGGAGGTGCAGGTGTGACGTGCACATAAGTCACTGTGACACAGAGCAGAAGTGACAGGGAACAAATGCCTCGGGAGGCAGATAACCCCTGGGAGGAGTGGGGTGTAGGACAGATGAAGCCGGCCTCTGCTGATGGTGGTGCTGATTCCATGGGTGGACCAGGTGGCTCGGGACAGCAGGCACCGCGGAGGAAGGCCAGTCCTATGCAGGACGTCACGGGACCCCCACCAGGACCCTCTCCTCCGCAGCTCGGCTCAGGGACAGGGAGGGGCTCCATGAGGCAGGAATTTGTGTTTCCGTGGCCATCCCCAGAGCCAGGCAGCGGAGGCAGGAGAGATGGTGGGGCTCAGTGCCTGGGGACCACATGGGGACACGCTGAGCTCCCCACCCAGGAAAAACAGCCCTGTCTGATCAGACAGGCGCCCTTACCGCTGAGCGGAGCCGGGGTTTCTCACAGGCGAATGGAGGGAGACAGAGCCTGGGGAGGAAGGTGGCTCCTTGTGCTCTGGGACATCAGGTGACAGTGCTGTGGCGGAGGGGGGGGGCGGGGGGGATGGACAGAGACAGACCCACAGGGGGTCTTGCAGGGGGTGGAGGCCTGGAGGGTGGGGGGCTGGAACCGCAGGAGGGGATGAAACTGGGGATGGGGTGGGGGAGACTCAGACCAGGTGGGAGAGGGGACCTCCGAATTCCGAAGTCAAAGTCGGGCTGTTGTTTCCTTGGCCTCACCTGCCCTGCCGCAGTGGCTGCCACTGTCCTCGCTTCTGCCGACCCCGGGGCAGCGGCCGCTCCAGCACAGCACCCACTGAGGTGCTGGGAAGACTCCAGTCAGGACTAGAGTCCTGGGTGTATCCACGGTCAAGGTCATCGCTTCCCCCCAAGCAGACGCTGAGTCTGAAGCAGGGACTGGAGTCTGGCCACCAGGCTGTGAACAAGCGTCCCTGTGTCTGCCACATCGTAAGTGTCATTAGTGGGGTCTGGTCTTCAGGGAAAACTTGTTTCCATGCACTGTGGGCCCCCCACAGTCCTACGCCCACTGCATTGGACTAAAGAGACAGGATGGGACCCTGTGTGGGGAAGCGGCCGTGCGGGCCCAGGGGCCGGCCTGGTCCCCCAGGGGCGCCTGCCAGGGCTGCTCCTGCCCTGGGCCCGAGGCAGGACCTGTCCTGGGTGGAGCAGAACAGGACGCAGGGCTCCTGACAGGGACACGGCCTCAGCCCAGGGTCCCGTCCACTGAAGAGCCAACTCTCTGGTCCTTTAAGCATTCTGACCACATTCTCTGAAAGTGGAGACACAGATCCAGAGGAGAATTACGAGGTTTTGCCAGGTACAGAAGCCAGAGAAGGGACTCCACTGGGAATTTATGGGTCACATTTTCCAGAGCGCCCCCCTGCTTCTGTGTCGTAAGAACTGTGTGAGTATAGTCATCGAAATGCCGGAAGCTCATGTTATGAAGTGAATGTGCTGCACCTGAGTCACTGGGACCCCGAGCCCTGCACCGGCCGCCCTCAGAGGGCCCCCCAGGGTGGGAAGGTGGCCCCTGCGGCTGCTGCTGCGGTGGCAGCGCGAGCAGCGTGTCCCCACCACTTCCAGGGTCACTTGGACAACACGAGTCTAGAGCCTTCGTTCCTCAGGAGACCCCCGCATCACCCGCCGGGCAGCCCTGAGCCACGCAAGCTGCCCTGCCACCAGCTCTGCGCCCTGAACCGGAGTGAGTGGCCAGCCCACGAACCTGTCACCACGATCAGCATCCTGCCCAGTGACCAACAGGAAGCCACAGGGCAGGCGTGAGGCCCAAATGCAGTGACATTCCTGCGGTGACGATGATCAGGGTCGGGACTTGACTGAGCTGACGTAAAAGTGCCCACAGTCCATGTGCACACTCGGCCACAGTCCATACACACGACATGTCTCCTGGGGCAGTCACGTCAACACTCCACCCACGGGACGCCGGTCTGTGGCGGCGGCGCCCTGCCCTGAGCAGAGGGACACTTTGTGACTGGCGCCAGCCGCCCGCCGCCCGCAGGGCTTTGCGTAGGTGCCCCGTGGACCGTGACCGTCCTCTGCGGCCCGCTGAGCTGAGGAGTTGGCAGATCGCACGTCACAGACTCGCTCAGGAGAGGCCTCGGAGCAGCGGCCGCGCCCGCAGCAGACAGCAGCGCGGCATGTTCAGCGGCCCTCCTGGATACACACACCAGCGACTGCAATTCTGCGGCACACCACCAGTGCCGCCGGGGCCAATCTGTCCGAAAACTGGGTGCAGTTCTGACTCATTCACACCGGATGGCTGTGCTGTGCTGCTGTTGTCGCTTTCTAATTTGCAGTCCAAGGGATAAGCGGTCCGTGCCCGAACTAAACAGTCAGATGTCACACATGTCAACATTCTGGCCGCGCAGGGTGGGCGTCGCTGCCCCAGAACCACGGGTCCCGGGCCTTGCCCTGCAGTGTCGCTGCTCTCGAAGATGCAGGCGGTCAGCCTCAGGCCGCACCCTGGGGGTGGGGTGTCACACAGGGGCCAGCTGCCTTCAGCAGACCAAAGCTGCTGCGAAGGGTGACAGGGACCGACGCGGGGTGACAGGGACTAGCGAAGGGTGACAGGACCAACAGGTGGCAGGAGGGGCCTGGGGCGGGGCTGTGCTTGTCCAGTTTACGAATGTTCTGGTGACTTCACGTCTGCACCGTGTGGTGAGAACATGGATGTTTGGTAGGAGGGACTTCTTCGGGATTTCCCCCACAGGGACACGTGAGCAGGAAGCAGCCTGCTTGTGTGCTTTGTGAAAGACAAAAGCCTTTTCTAAAAAGCCTCCTTTCGGCTGAGTCGTCACTGACTGACTTGCCCAGACAGGAAGGAGACCCTGCGCCCAGGTGGGGTCTGGGTCCTGCTGGTGGAGTCGTCGAATAAACTCAGCCAGCGGACAGACCAGCAGCAATGCGAGTGGAGCAACCGGATCACCCCACGACCCTGAGCAGACGGCCCAGCAGGCTGGCCGCAGGGGTCCGGGACCCAGGTGTCAGCGCGATCTTCCCGGCCGGAATGTGTGCGTTGTTCTATTTTCTGTGGCATTTGCTCTCCAAAACCTTCCTCGCCGCAGTAAAGCCCCCGGGGAAACTCGTGTGAAGTGGTCCATCTGCCACAGCGCCCAGTGCACCAGATGCTGAGGGACCAAAGCCCCCACCCCTGGGCTGGGGGCCGTGCATGGGCCAGGGCAGCCCTGTCCCATGGGGGGGTGACCTGGGGGGCACTGCTCAGAGCCACACAGGCGCCAACACCTCCTAAATCCACGCCATCTGTCAGGTGTGCCAGAAGCTTCCGGAACCTTCCTGCAGCAAGAGCCACTCACAGGCTCACTGAAGCCAAGTGCCCACGACACTCTCATGCTGGTTGATCTACTTGCAAAACAACAAAACGAAACAATGACAGAAACCTTTTTATAAAAATACCACCCCCATGTTACAGAACATCCCATTTCCCCTAAGAAAACGGGGACCGAGGCACGTGAGCACGGACTTGCTCACTCGGGCTGCTCCCCAGACCACTGTCTGCTCTGCACCCCGAGAGCCGGTGCTACTGCGGGTCCCCCAGAGTGAAGGCATCAGCCTCCGGCCTGTGTGTGGGTCGGGGCCGACTCGGCCCCCTCACTGAGGCCCCCGTGCTCAGCAAAGTCTCATTGGAACTTAATGTCTCTGATGATTTTCTCCAGGGCTTTGCAAGCAGTTAGAAAAATTACTTGTCATCCTTTATTTGAATTTCATAAAGAAACACGGGCGGAGCACCTGAACAGACACTTCTCCAAAGTGGACAGACACACAGATGGCCAACAGACACATAACAAGGTGCTCCAGGTCACTGATTGTCAGAGATGCAATTAAAACCACAATGAGATACCACCTCACACGTATCCGTGAGTCAACCAACAACAAGTGCGGGCAAGGATGTGGAGAAAGGGGACCCACCTTATTACTTCCGGGGGGAATCACTGTCTCCCAAGTTTTGACGAGGGAGGACCACTCCCCAGGGTGGGGGAGGTGCAATGAAGCCCCAGGAGTAGTTTATAGGGAAAAATAATCACCTCTGGACTCAGCCAAGTCCAACACCACATCCTGATGCACTGGCTGTGTCATCCTGGGGTCTTTGTTTCCTCTCAGCAAAGTGGATCCAGGGTGTGCCTCCCAGGGGCAGGGGTAGGAGTGGGGGTGGTGAATTTGAGGGAAGTGTCAGCCAATGCAGGGCTTCTGCTGCTGGTGCAAGCCCAGCCAGCCCCCTTCTGAGGAAAGCCACACAGCAGGTGGCAGAAGCCCCTCCCTCGGCAGCCAGCCCCCCCATGCCCTCTCAGAACTTGATCCTGCACATGTGCTCATTCTGTCCTAAACACAATGGGAGCCGGATTCTTGACCTGAGCTCTAATAAATCAGGGAAAACTGTGGAGCATGTTTCAACAGTTCTTATACACAGCGATTTTTTTTTTATAGGACAACTGCTTTTATTCATTGATTTGAGGGAGGGCGGGATGGAGGAAGAGAGAGACATCCATTTGCTGTCACCCTTATCTGCATATTCACTAGTTGGTGGTTGCATGTGCCCCGCTTGGTATCAAACCCGCAACCTAGGCGTGGCGGGGGGGTGGGGCGCGGAGAGCGATGCTCTAACCCACTGAGCTACCTAGCCAGGGCCTACACACAATTTCAAACTTGTCCCTTTTCACAACAGATATTTTTATAAAATGTGTTATATTTTACTATACAATAAAGGCTCCGTGTCAAAAATTAGAGAAAAAAATTTTAAAAATCCACGTAGTTATTGTCCGAGCGATAGGAGACTCAAGAATTGGAAATTTCAGTTTAAGGTAAAAAGTTATAAGCCTAACAAGTAATGTATATGTTAAAGCCTTTGTTTCAGAAACTACAGATAAAGCCCATCCTGGCTCCTGGGAAAACAGCCAACTAAAGATCACCACCTGGGGACAAGTGGACACATCCGGGCCATTGTGTTCCAGAGAGAGACAGCTGACCACCCGCCCCTGGGAACAAACAGCTAACTGCCCAGGGCAAGAATACTGCAGTTTGTTTTTAATCTAATTTTCCCTGAATTTCAAAACCCCTCACCACACCTTGTTCTGTTATAAAAATTCTGGCTGGAAAGAAAATGTAAGACAGTCTGTTAGGGTGCTAACCTGCCATCTTCTCAGATCGCTGGCCATCTGAATAAAGCGCCCATAGAGATTCAGTCCCTGTCTCTGCTTATTGGGTTTGGCAGGTGACAGGCAGCATGAACGCCTCTCTTTTCCAGTTTCACGAAGGGCCTCTGTACAAAAATAAAACTCCAGAACATATCCACTACTAATTACTAAGCGAGCTGTCGTGAGATTCATGCGTTCATTCACATCTCAGACATTTTCACAACCTACTGTCAGATGTGCTGAAGGTGGAAAATGAGCAGATGAGGCATGACTGACCCCCGGAGAGGCTGTCCCCGGAAGGGCAGGCCCATGTGTTGGCCACAGGCCCCCCGCAGGTACAGGCTCCTGGGTGCAGTGAGCTGGAGAGGCTCTGAAAAAATTAAAACTGAGATGTTAACTGTGTTAGATTTTATAAAGCTTTTATTATCCACAATTATGAATTTTTCACATGCACATTTAAAAATAACCACAATTTTCTAAACGCAAGCTAATAAAAAACTCACAAATAACACATTTAATTATTCCATGATGTTCAGAAGAAAATCTCTCCACCGAAAATTAAATGGCGTCGACTAAAACCTTAGTTCAACAAATACGCGTGTGAAAACTCTGTTGCAGGCGTGGAGGTGCTCACAGCGTCCTCGTGCTTCCACCTGCTGGCGCCCGGCTGAACTGCAGCTCAGCGCCGAGTCTGCCGCCGTCACCCTCCGGGCAGCTCGGAGTTTGAGCGCAGCTCCGGCACTGGGGGCAAAGCCCGGGCTCCGGAGGAATCGCAGGGTCACCTCCTCGGGCGGATGTGTAAGAGGACAAGTATGTCAGCTTTGTGTGAAACTCACTATAGACTCCACATGCGGGATCGTTATAGATATTTCTGCATCATTCCTCCTAGGTGTGTGCCTGCCTTTGGGCAAAGGAGAAAATCTAGGATCGAAAACTAGGTGGGCACTGAAATCAAAGGGGCATCAGTGGGAATAGAGCGAAAGGCCAGAGAAGGCCATGGGTCAGAGTCACGGACAGGAAGCCGACGTAACCCTAAGAAGATGCCAGACAGGAGGCAGCACAAGGACGGGGCGTCTCGGGAGAAGTGGACGTATTCACCGCAGAGCACGCGACGACGGCTGGGGAGAGGAAAGCCTGCCGCTCGTTTTTATCGCATTCAAGTCTTAGGAGAGGAAAGCGCCAGGGAAGACGGGGGGCTGCGAGAAGGACGGTGGGAAGGGAAGCGGCAGGAGCGGGAAGGCGGGTCGCGGCAGGGAGTGCGGGCGCCCAGCCCGCTCCCGTTTCTCCCACGAAAAGTACCATCTACTTGCACGACTCTCTACTGCTTCACTGTGGCCGGCCCTGACTTCGCATCGGCGTGCACCCCGTGCGGCCCGAGGCCCGATCCGCGGCGCCCGCGCCCCCAGCTCAGGGGGAGGACCGGGGCCGCAAGCTCGGGACTCCGCGGGCAGCGGTGCCGCCGTCCACACCGCCCCGGGAGACGGGACTGGTCCCCGGGGACGGCGCCCAGGACCGTCAGCCGTTGCCCGGCCGTCACCGGCTGCACCACGTAGCACCGGACCGGCTCGGTCGTCCTGTGGGGAGGGAACCTGTGACGGACCGCGAGGCACTTAGGACCAGCTATTGGCCCTTACCACCACGAAATACCGCGAGCTGTGCATTCAGTACGCGTTCACAGATAACCCGCCCACTTCCACCAACGCAAATCTCGCGACACAAGAGATCCCACGAGAGGAGACGCCGGAGACTCGGCTGCCGGTATCCGGCGGGGCTGACCGGACGACGGTGGCCAGGGCAGGCTTTTCCGGGCACAATGCCGTCCCCTTTCTCAGTCACCTCTTTCCCCGTCAGCATTCCCTCCGTGCTCATGGTAAGTTGGCGGCCGCCTCCATGCTGGCGGTTGGGGCCTCCTCGAGCTTCCCTGCATTCTCCCGGGACGCCAGGGCCCCGGACGGAGCCTTGGAGGCGAGACCTGGGCTAGATTGCGAGGCTTCCGGAAGCGGGGCCTGGGCTCTGGGGGCGGAGCTTGGAAGGTGAGGGCGGTGCGTCCGGGGCGGGTCTTGGGCGGTGGGCGGGGTGGCGCGGCGCGGCGCTGCGGCTACCCCAGCGTCCTCGTCCCCTCGCTGAGTGGACCCCTCTGCTGTGGCTCCTCGTGCGCGTTGGTGGACGTAGCTCGTGCCCAGCTCGCCTGCCCAGGCTGCAGGGTCCGCAGTTCGCGGCGCTGCAGTGCGGGCCGTGCCGGAGCGCGGCTGCACTCAGGCCTGGGGCCGGTCGGGAGCTGGGAGAAGGGGAGGGGCAGGATGTGTGTGGGAGCAGGGTAGGGAATGGATCTGAGTGTGGTGGGATCCTGAGCACCAGCGGGATCCTAAGCGTGGGTTGCGGACATGCCCACCCATAGTGTGGAGGGGACCTGCGATGGCAGCACCGCCTGCGGGGCGCGCTGCAGGCAGAATTTGGAGAAAATAACGCCTTGCCTGTTGGGATGACTCAGTTTCCCAAGGCCTTAAGTACTGGCGTAAGGAGCTTGGAAAAGCAGCTTTAAGCGGGAGTAACCAAGTGCATCTGCTGAACAAGCCACTTCACTTCCTCCTCTCCTCGTGAGAAGGTGGCCCTTAGCTGGCGCCCAGCTTAGAAGTGTGACTCTGCTCCACACACCCAAGGGGCACCTCAGTGAGGCCTTCAGCTGTGCTCCAACGTTAAGTCGGAAGTTCTCTTCAGATCCCTGACCCTGGTTGCCATGGAAGGGCTCCTGGTTCCCTCTCTTCCCCTCTCTTCTTCCCGCTCCCTCCACTGTTTTGTGAGGCTGGGGTGGGGGCGGGGTCTCTCTGGACACCTTTATCAGGAGCCCCAGAAGCAAGTACTCAGGAATGGGGGGCGGGCACTGAGTTCCCACTGACTCAGGAGAGGTGTGGCCGGCCCTGTGGGACTGGACGTTGATGAGTGTCTGGTGGTATGACCCACAGCAGACGGACTGGACCGAGCCCTGGCTCCTGGGCCTGGCCACCTTCCACGTGCTCTGCCTGCTGCTCACCTGTCTCTCCTCCCAGAGCTACCGACTGCAGGTTGGACACTTCCTGTGCCTTGGTGAGTAGAGTGCGCGGGCCTCCTTTGTGCTGTGGGCTGTGCGCCTTCTCAGTTTGGAATGGAGTCCGGAGACCCGATCCTCTGTCCCACCACACTCCATTGTGAGTCTCAGGTTCGCCCCGGTTCCACTCTTGGGAATGAATCACAAAGGTAAAGTAAACCGTGGACACGGGGCTTGAAGGGAATCTCCTGACCACTGCCTTCCCAGGGAGGGGCCTGGTGGCAGCCGCTGTTGTCAGAACCGTGAGCCTGAGAGGCAGGCAGCTGTGAGGACCGGGCCGCACAGTGTCACGCAGGCCTGACCTGTGCCTGGGGGTGTGCATTCGGCAGGATGGCGAGCGAACTCATGGTCTTCGGGCAGAAGGCCTGGGTTCTGGTAGCTGTGTGTGGTTTCACTGGGAGCACGCAGACTGTGACGTGTGTTGACCTTGGTTTCCTTTCTGTTAACTACAGTCATACAGTTTTATAATTTTTACTTCACGTTATATCTGAAGTAGAAATTACAGTTCTCCTCAGATTTGCTCTCTTGTCTTTGCATTAAACACGCACCTGTAAAGAACGTTTCTGCAGCGATCTGTCACCTCGATTGTAACGTGGCTTCTCTCCTCTGCAGTGACGTTGGTCTACTGTGCTGAGTACATCAATGAAGCGGCCGCCATGAACTGGAGGTGAGCCCACTCGCAGGCCCCGGTGGTGACGCAGCTCCGTCAGTGGTGCTGAGCAGTCCCAGCTGAACACTGAGGGACGAGAGGGGTCAGGGGCTGTGCTAAAGTAACTTCAGCTGCGGAGTAAGGAAGGGGTGTGATCGAGCTCAGTGCGCGTGTGGTCCAGTGGAGGGTGTGCTGAGGCCTTTCTGCCTTCCCAGGGCCGCCATGTCAGTGTCGGGACTCAGCCCTGCCCTCCCCCCCCAGGAGCCCCTCCTGCTCCAGCTGCGCCCCTGCTTCCTCACCCAGGGCACGTGCTGGTCCAGGGCACATTAGGATTGATGTCAGATTCTCTGTTCACACAGTGGCTCAGGGACAAGTCTTTACTCTGCTGCAGAACTGACCCTCCTGCCCCTCAGTTACTCACAGTGGGCGTCCGGCCTGCGCCCTGACAGACGAGGGCGAGGGCAGCGGGGGTGGTGGGTGCTGCCCTCCTTGACGTGAGACTTTTCCAGAGCCTGACGGTGACTAGAGAATGTCATTTAAAACATTGCATTGTACCAAGTAATTTTTAAATTTTTCTTGAAACAGGTTATTTTCAAAATACCAGTATTTCGATTCAAGGGGGATGTTCATTTCCCTGGTGTTTTCAGTGCCGTTGCTCCTCAACGCTGTGGTCATTGTGGTACGTACGTGGCACACTGCGGAGTCCCGCTTCCTCTCTCTCTGTGATTGTTTCCCGATGTAAACACTCTTAAATCAATCCTTTCTAGATTATGTGGGTCCGGAAGACTCTGAATGTGATGACTGACCTGAAGAACTTACAAGAGAAGGTAAAGGAAAGGAGGAGGAGAAGAAAGGAACAATAACAATGCACCCGCCCTGCCTTCCCGGGAGACTTCCTGCTGTCGTTGTCTGGAGAACTGAAGTGCACGCAGGGCAGGCCCTTCTCAGCAGCCGCCTGTGGTTCGCAAAGATGATCTTTCATTGCGACACTGTTCGGTCTGCTGCAGATTGTGCCCAGAGATTCAGGTTGTCTTTCCAGTCGTCTCTTTAACACAAGATTACTGCAGGAGCCACGACTTACGGTGATGATGTCTCACAGGCAGCAGCATCCAGGATGATGTCGCTTGGCCAGTACCAGCACACCATACCCTGAACCAGTGACAGGCGAGCCGCACGGCTGCCCCGGGAACAAAGCCCACCTGGAGCTGAGGGGGCTTTTCTGGAGCTGGTTCTCGGAAGAGTCACTTAGCTGACCGAGAGCTGACATCCAGCTGCAGCGCAGGTTGAAAGGCCCTGTGACTGCAGCGTGATGCTGGTGGGCAAAGTGGTTTCCCTCCTTGGTCACTGTGTGGCTTTCCCCACCGGCAGAGAGGAGTATGGCACAGCCGGAGCTGTGGCCAGGGTCAGACCAGACCTTCACTGAGTCCTCACAAGCCCCAGGGGTCTGTCCGCACGGCATGGCTGCTCCCCCACATGCTCTTGTGGGGGAGTCCCCAGCGGTGCTATTGACAGCTGAGCCCCTGGGTGCTTAGCAACACCAGGTGCACCCTCCGAACAGCGTCACTTGTGTCATAAGCCAGTGGATTTGAGATCGTAAAAATCAACACACGGTAGCCGATCACGTTGTGGGCCCTCTAACGTGGGCATTTAAAGCCAACACTGGTGGTCTGCATCCAGGACTTGGGAGTCTCCAGTTAAACTGTGGAGACCGATAGTGCTGAGCTAAGTAGTTCACACTGTGTCTGTAATTAGTATTAATTACGAAATGTTGAATTGATAAAAATTAAGCTAATGCTGCTGTCCACGCATGGGTACTGTCAGTTACCACACTGTTTGCCAGTCTGCCCTGTGGCTCTCGGCCCAGTGTGGTGTGGCCCCAGGGCTTGTGACACTGGGCGGTCACTGAAGGGGAGGGGCCCCCAGCACCGCTGAGCCTCCTATGTGCCCCTACGTGACCTGACCCAAGATCAGCAGCGCTGAGATGGAGAAACCCAGAGGGACCTGAGACTGAAGTCTTGAAAAGCACATCGCACACAAGCCTCCTGGAACAGTCCTGGAGGCCGGGCCCGGCGTACCTCACGGGCTGTGCTCCGGGCGGAGCAGACCGGGGCTCTGCCTGTGACAGGCCGCAGAGTCCAGGTTCCGAGGGAGGGAGCGAAATGTGCTTTGGGTTTGTTTTCCAGGATGCGCAGCCCAAGGGGAGACACTCTGCCTCCGGCTGCTTCAAACAGATTTTCATGACGCACAGATCGAGGATGTTCCTTCCCAAGTCTCAGTGGTGGTGTTTTTAGTGGCTCATGGGAACGATGTTACCAGTTGTGGAAGGACAGGTGAGCAGGGACACAGACTGCCCGTTTCAATGCTGGCGTCATGGACGGACAGACGGACAGTCAGTGCAGTCTTGTTCCTGCCAAGCTGGAACCCCAGCTTGAGAATGACAGCTGAGGAGAGATCCACATTTTCTAAAAACTAATAAAGGAAAGGCTGTTGGCTCTTGATTTTTGTTTGAAAAAGTAATGATTAGTTGTCTTAATTTTAACTAGATGTTTTTTCCTAAGTGAAACATAGTCTTCAAATTTCAAAAAGGAAAAATATGCCCTTATGAACATTTATATTCATCGGCTGATACCTTGATAGATTAAAATTAAATCCTGAAGATCAGATGTTTTTCTTTTTTTTTTTTTAAGATTTTGTTCATTTATTTTTAGAAAGGAAGGGAGGGAGAAGGAGAAGAACATTGATCAGGTGCCTCACATGCCCCCAGCTGGGTACCTGGCCCGCAACCCAGGCCTGTGCCCTGAGTGGGAATCGAACTGGTGACCCTTTGCTTTGGAGGCCAGCATGCAACCCACTGAGCCACAGCAGCCAGGGCCAGATAGTTAATGTTTTTATAGAAAATTTTGAACTTTTTTTTTTTTAAGATTTATTTTTAGACTGAAGGGAAGGGAGGGAGAAAGAGGGGAGAGAAGCATCAATGTGCGGTTGCCTCTCACATGGCCCTCACTGGGGACCTGGCCTGCAACCGAGGCATATGCCCTGACTGGGAATCGAACTGGGACCGTTTGGTTCCCAGCCGGCGCTCAATCCACTGAGCTACACCAGCCAGGGCCAATTGTGAACTCAGCAAAGAAACTATTTCCTGAATTTTAACATTACTTTTTAGAAGTGACTTGATAGAATCTTGTAGAAAAATCTGGAGCTTTTAACCTGAAATGCTCTCCAGTCCTGTAGCCGTGTGTTAAACGTTTGTGTTGAACATAAACAATGACTTAAAACAGTGTCCCGTGTAAGAGGGACCAAAGTCTGCATGTCACAGCCTGTGTGCGGCGTTCAATGCACCAGCTCAGGCTGCTTTGAGGCGTGGTGGCGGCAGAGGTATGGACCACCTCACAAGTCAGTTGCAGGAAGGAAGGAGCCGTCCAGCCCGGGTGCCTGGAGGGACATGGGGTCTTGTCCAGGCAGTTCTAGACCTTTGCTGTGGTCGGTGAAGGGACGGGTGCAAACGGGTTGCATTTTCTCTGTCCCAAAAGCATTCAGACCATCTGAATGTGGGCTGTCTGTCTCACTGAACCAATGTTCTTGTGATACCGGTGTAATATTCTCATGAATTTGAAGTGACCAATGTAAAAACACAACAGGTCTTTCTGTTTCCTCTGTGTGGTATTTTTGGAACAGTTTACTGATGTAATTAAATCATAATACAGTGTATAAAATTAATTTTCAGTGTTGAAGTTATGTGCATTTAACAGTAAAAGTTGCAACATTAGTAAATTCAGACAATTTTTATTTTGACTACAAAAGTTTATCCAAGAATCAACATATACTTGGTGTGTAATATAAAAGTTCAGATTTTTGAAATATGTTGAATAGACATTTGTGGAATTTTGTCTTTTTAACTTTTTCAGCACACGTTTATCCTCCATCACAGTTCACTTTTCTAGCTGATGGGTGGCTCTGGTCGCGGGGCTGCTGGCAGCACAGGTGAACTGTTTGCTCCCTGGGGTCTCATCCTGAGTCGAGTCACCAAGAAACTGAGGGGGCTGTTAGGACACAGTCGCCACCATGCATGTTACACCGCGTGGTCCCCCAGGGCCTCTGGAGCAGTGATCACCTCCCGTAGGGGTTCTGGGCAAAGGCGCTGCCTAAACCCAGCCCCTGCCGGGGGGCTCTGACCCTCGTGCGCCCATAGCCCATCCGCAGGAGCCTGGGGGTTTCAATTCTGCTCCCCGGGCTCCCCGAAATTTGCTCAGACGAATCTGGAACAGGACCGGCCTTTCCGCAGGAAGAGTGTCAGGGCAGCCGGGCTGGGTCTGACTCAGCGCTCAGCTGGAGATGCGGGCCCGCCAGGCCTCTGACCTTCCGGGACTTAGGTTTCCCGAGTGGAAAGGACGCGGTGTCTGCGTGCTCACTGCACAGCGCCTGGGAGGACGGAGGCAGGCGGCGGCACACGAGCTCTCCGCCGGGATGAGGGGGTCAGTGCCACATGAACTCAGAGGCGGACCTCAGCTCCACGCCCAAGGCCTCCAGTGCCAATCCGGGGGCTCTGGACTCCGGTTCTGCACTGCACTGGACTTGAGTTGCGCCTACCACCCGCAGGGGGCGCGGACGCCCCGCCCCAGGCTCCCCGGTGCGGACCCTGCCTGGCTGCAGCTCTGGTCCGAGGGAAGTCTGGCGGGTCTGACTGAGCGATGCGGCCGTGGTCGTGAACTCAGTGCGGGCCCAGAACCGCAGGGGTTTAGTTTCCTGCCTTCAGGGGAACGAGGTTCTCCATGTCCAAGTTGTGAGTTTATATTTCGCCAGAAGCATCCCCAGTGCTCGCACAGGCATTCGGAGAAAAACCACCGGGGAACTCACCTCTCTCCAGTCAGGAAACGCCCACCCACCTCGTAGGCCTGCACACCCAGGCCGGGGTGACTTCCGAACAACAGTTCATTGTTGGTGTTCTTCTAATTTCAGGGATACATCTGAAAGCAGATGAAATCAGGGAAGGAGGCTGAAGTGAACAGAGGACCAGGCTGGTGCTGAGGAACGTGCATGGGGGGAGACCCTGGAGAGTGGCGCGGAGGGGCTTCAGGAGCTCCCATGCGCATGGCACCTGGGGCACTGGGAACTCGCAGGTTAGAGACCTGCTCCAGCAACAGGCTCAGTCGCCAGGACCCCCTTACCAGCTCATGGGAGCTGGGGGCTGCTGTACATTGCAGGGCCACTTGCTTCACCTGTGGGTCCAGACCACTCAACCTGAACAGCGCAGAATTGCAGAAGTGTTTTCCACAGTGATGGCATCACTGCCTGACTGAGAAAGCCGGAGAAGACATGTGAGGCCTGGGGAATGGGGTTCCTCTAGGGATTTTAGGTGCCCAGTGTGTTAGGCCACCTCTTTCTTGTAGCCCTCCCCCTCCCCTGCTAGGGCTTTCTGGGAAGCAGAAACTGGAAATGAGGACTAGAGCCCATCAGTGTGCCCCATAGGTTCCAGGGATCTTGGCCAGATCGCTGGTCCCTCGGGGTAGTGTGTTCGTTGTGAGTCAAGTTGAGCCAGACTAAACGCTAAGTCAGCTGTGCTGGCCTGGAGGCCTGGCCCTGCTGGGGTGACCGGGAGTCACCAGGAGGGAAGTGGCAGAAAGTCAGCAGCAAGGACCCTTTGCAACTGCAGACTGCCCTGGCCTTCCTCACCCTCGGGTAGAAGTTCGGGGGCCAAGGGAAGACCCATGAAATTACAGAAGTAGATGAACTGAAAACACAGGCCTGACTTTGGAGGCCGCCGTGCTGGGTCTGGTCCACAGCAGCGCAGGAAAGAAAAGTGACTGCAGGGCGTAGAGCCCGGGCCCGAGGGCTGCACCCTGCACCTGCCCCTTACACGTGTCACGGC
This sequence comes from Micronycteris hirsuta, assembly GCA_004026765.1. Classification (NCBI taxonomy): domain Eukaryota; kingdom Metazoa; phylum Chordata; class Mammalia; order Chiroptera; family Phyllostomidae; genus Micronycteris; species Micronycteris hirsuta. The sequence continues at coordinate 48,904 of PVJI01004313.1, forward strand.
AAACCAGCGCTGCGTCTCCCGGGCAGACAGTTATCCCTGCATTTCAGTGCTCAGTCGACCTTCCACAGGTGTTCATGTTTTCTCAGCTCCTCAGAGGATTTTCTGACATCAGGGGAGCCCCGGCTGAGGGGTTCAGTTGGTTGGAGCGTCATCCCATACACCAAAAGTTTGCAGGTTCAATTCCGGGTTGGGGCAACCGATCTATGTTTCTCCCCTCGCCTAAAAATCAGTGGAAATATCCTGGGGTGAGGATTAAAAGCAAACCAACAGAAGGCAGGCTCAGAGCAGAGCAGTAGCTGCGAGGCGGGGGCCGGGGTCACTGCTGTTTGTAACGGTCTACGGGGAGGGAGCGTTTTAACCTACCTCGTGAGTTAGTGGAGATGAGCAGGAATTAGGGAAGAAGACCCCAGGTCATAAAGGCTCTACCTCACTGTGCCAGCCAATGAAAGAAGCAGCTAGTTGGATCGCGCCCTCAGGGTCAGCAGCATCACCAGCCATGGACTTATCTCAGAGCCCAGAGACGCTGGTTTCCACAGCAGTGACAGGTGAATTGACTGATGACCAAAGCTACAGGGAAAAAATGCATCCATGATGTGGAACTTTTCCAAGATTCAACTTCAAAAATAAATAAATACAGGATGGTTTGGTTTTCTGCGTGATCATAACCACACTAGGAAAACCTCGGCATTTACAGTTAAACGGAAATGCAGGTGATAAACTACAATTCAAAAGAAATAACACTTTTCCACCGCAGCCTTTAGAGGTTAGCTGGTTTTGTCTCGTTTTTACGAGTGTCAGACTCTGTGGAGCAGAGTCTCCGTGTGGACTCCTGCCATCGAGGGGGCTGCCGTCCAGGGAGAAAGGCTTTAACCTGCTTGGGGTCTGTTCAGAGCATGGGGTCCTTGGCTCACCAACGAGAGGCCCCTTCACCTCCGAGGGTCCATTGTTTAGGGGCCTGTTCTTTACCCCGGCGGCACTAAGTTTGCATCTTTGATTGGAGTTTTATTGTCATTTTGCAAGAAATCCGTTTAACCACCTACAAAGTCTTTCCTTCCATTTGTACACAAACGACCTCACCACCGGTGCTCACGGGACCCCCAGGCTGCGGCCTGGAGGCGGAGCAGGTCCCGCTGGCCGTGCCCTGCTCCTGTGTAAGCCCTGAGTGAGAAGCCCTGGAGAGCCCACAGGCCTTGCGGATATTGGGCATCCATGATTTCATTGAATTCTGATTAGTGTTCATGATTTAGTTCCACTCTTGAGTTTTCCGCACGTGCTAAACACCAGGTCCTTTGTTGGGAGGGGTGGGTGGGGGGTGCGGAGAGGGAGCGGGTGAAGTGTCCGAGCAGGAGAGCTTCACCCACCAGGTCCCAGGTGAGGGTGACTGCTGCCTCCAAGTGAGTGCGCAGAGCAGGTCTGGAGCCCAAAGTCTTCAGAATCCTGATCTGCGTCACACCTTGTCCCCGCGGAGAGGAGTGTGGGGACCTGTGACAGTGTCTCTGCAGCCACCTCTGCACAGCCCTTCTCTCAAAACAAAACAGGCCCAAGCTCTGTTTGTCAGGTCCCTTTAAGACCTGCTGCATGTTAAGCAGCCCAAACATCCTGGCATGTGGCATTAATTTAGGCTATTACGGCTCGATAATTGACCTGTGTTTCATTGGCAACATCTGACGACGCCCACCCCCCCGAGTGCAAATATTTTGAATCCGTTCCAGAAAGTCACTCCCAGGTTCTGGGCACAGGCTGTTGTGGCTGCGTCTGCTGATAGACAGATGTTCTGAATCCTTTGTATGCTTCCCATGATGGGGCGTCTCACGTACTCGATAGTGGAGACCTGTGGCAAAAGAGATTCTGTAATCAGCAGCGAGGAAGCTGTCCTCTGTGCCGTGTCCGCAGACGGTGCCCTGAAGTCCCAGCAGTCCTGGGAGCTCGCGGTCAGAGCTGTGACCTGTCAGACTGCTGTCTGGGTGGGAGGCCTGGCTGCTGTCGCCTGCCGAGAGCCTCGTGCGTGGTCTCGGAGGAGGCCCCTGGTGTGTGCCTGATCTGCTACACGGGGGCGGCGACCATGGCTGACGAGAGTGTGCCCTCAATGCTCAGCATGGGTCTGGGCCCGCGGTAGCCCTTCGAAGCCGTCGGCCATTGCTGCTTCTGTTACCAGCGCACACTGGGGCCGGCGACGGGGGGTCCTGTGGGCCGCGCCAGGGTCCCAGGCAGACTCGGGCTTCTGCCAAGACCAGACACGTGGACATGCAAAAGGGAGCAGGTCCAGGGCCACTCCTTCTGGCCCTGGACTCCCTGTAGGACAGCCCCATGCTCTCAGGTCAAACCTAACTCCACCCAACACGGACTCTTCCACACCTGCTGCTGCCCCAGGGCTTGAAATCGTGAACAACGGCCCCACGTGCCAGCCAGTGGCGTCAACTGAAACCTGGAATCGGTCTTACTCCTTCCGCTCTGTCCTCTCCCACAGTCCACTGACCTCCAGGGCCTGAAGGCTCTCGGCTGTCCACCTGGCCTCTCCCCTCCATTCTCTGCTCTGAAGCCCACGCGGGACAGTCCCTTCCTTGACCGCACTTTTAACTAATTCTAAGCGCTAAGAAGGACGGCCTGGCGGGTCTGGCACATGTGGGCCCCTGTGGTTCACGCCCTGTTGGACTTCTAATGAGCCCACAGAGGCCCCGCATCCCCTGATGCTTTTGCAAAACATGCATCTCTCTGTACCTGACCTTCACCTTGAGAGGTGTCCAGAGCAGTGTCCTGATGCCTGCTGGCCCTTCAGAGCTGCACCTGGGCCATCTGCACCCGGCTCTGCACAACTAGGTGCCCTTGACTGATAAATAATCACTCGTGTGGGGTGGGGTGTGGGAACGTCCGTGGAACCAGACGTCGAGGCCTCAGATCTAGACAACAAGGACCCTGACGTGTGAGGCCGTGGCCGCGACGGAGCTGCAGCCTCTGCCACACTGCAAGGGCACCGTCGTCCCTCCTGCACTGTCCTGAGTCCTGACAGAGGCACAGCGAGGCGAAAGCTGGGCCCCTGGATGCCTGGCTGCACAGCTCCCGCCCCTGTCCATCCCGCTGAGTGGACACTGTCCGGAGCAGCCACCAATCAAACACACAAGTCTGTGTCTGGGGCCTTCACCGTTGAGAAGGGCACCCCTAGCTCCATGGCCTCCAGGGATCCTCCCGGTGTGCTCACGGCCTGGGAAGGCTGCCACCTCACTGTCTGCCGTGAGGTGGCTGCATCACTGTCTCCTTTCCCCCCGACCCTCCCTGTCATTTCTCCCACTCCTTTCAGGCCAAACTGGCGGTTCGCACACCAGGGCCTGGCTGCTGTCCTTTGATTAGAGTGAAGTTTCATTCATTTTAACCCAACCCTGAGGAGGCAGCTTTTCAGGCCGCTGGACCTCCACACTTCTGGGGCTCAGGCATGAGTCCCACCTCTCGAGGGTGGGTGAGGCCCTCAAATGACCAAGGCACGGCCCAGTGACAGGGTCACTCCTAGGATCCGGGCACATCAGCCCGAGTCTCCAGGGCCTCCTGGCTCCCACGCTTGGTGCACGGGCACCAGGTCGCAGAGGACGTGTGGCAGGAACCGTGCAGCTGTTGCCACAGTCCTTGAGGATCTGAGTCCAGAAAGTGGTTGCTAGGACGACGGCAGGGCCGGCAACACTGTGGTTGCAGCTGAGGCTTCACAGCTGAGGAGCCAGGCAGCCAGGTGGGTCCCTGAGACTCAGAACCTGTGCTGCTTCCTGGGAGTACATCCTGGGACAGTGCACCACCCAGACCTGGTAACTGACACACCCTTACCAGACACATGGGCCCATGCACACCTTGCAGCGTCCTCAGGGGCGGCACTGTCCCCATGGGCTCACCCTGTCCTTGCCTGCCACGGGGATGTGCTGGCAGGCATGTGGCCTCCACACCCGCTGGCCAGGTGGGACTGCACAAGCCTCCTTTCTGTTGGGTCTGCTGTTTGCTGTGCAGTTTCCCATTTCTTGACGTGACCTAAAAAGTCTGACTAGGAGTAATCTTGTTCTCGACGTTTTTGAAAGAACCCGACCAGCTGCCGTCTGCATCTGCCTTGCCCCTGTGTGGGAGCTCCATTCTAGAAGCCAGCCAGGCTCCAACCCCGTATCCCTGGGACAGTCTTTCCCATTGACCCTCATCCTGAGCTCGTCCCCTCAGTTGCTAAAAATAGCATCACTCAGCGTGCCTGCCAGACAGTCTGGGTTCTGGGTGGCTTAAAGCAGCACAAAGGTGTTTTGTTCCTGTGACGTATGCAGGTCATGATGGCTTTCTCCAGCATCATCACTGTCCCCACTCTTGGTCTCAGCCTGCATGAAACCTGGCCTCTGCCTAAGCAGAGAGGAGACCGTTTCCCATGCCCCCCAGATGCACCCCAGGCTATCCTGGAGTGGACACAGCCCGCTCACTCACAGCTATGTGGTGTCATGTCCATTGAGGGACCAGGGGGCCTGGTAGACAGCGTGGACACCCCCACAGCAGGCTGGGCCCGTCCTCTGTGTCTCCGCGCAGGGAGGGGCAGGCAGAGAACGGTGGCAGATGGGACAACCTGACCTACGTCTTTGCTCTGTTGCTCTTTTGAATTTTGTGGATATTCCACCCTGTGAACCTCAGCATCAGCTGGAGCCAGGGATGGCAGACACCCACCCACAGCGCTGCTGTGAAAATCAGGGAGGACCTTGGAAAACACATTTTGTTTGGGATCTAGCAGCACTTAACAGCAGGCAGCTTTTGTCACTGTGGTTGTGACTGCACTAACCAGATGATAATTTTAATGAAGATGTGAACCAGGTCATACAAAAAATCAAATAAAAAATACCGTTAGTTTAAGGCCCAGGCCTCCGGACCTTCGTCTGTGTCCCCCCGGGGTGCCTGGCCTGTGCCTCATAAATGTTCACGAGAGAATGAAGTGACGGCTGCCGTTTGCTCTCCGGGGAGCTCTACGCAGTTCTTGTTCCGGAAAACAAGAACGAAACAAAACTCTGCCCCGAACTGTACGCTCAACAGGCACGAAGCCTGGAGAGATGCTTCTCTCTCCACAAAGACAGATGTGCTTGGCGCGCGGCCCGCGCGCAGCCCCGCGTGACAGCAGTATTGATTGCCGTAACAGCCGTGTGGTTTCTGAGAGCTCGCGGTCGCACCTAAAGGTATGCGTGATTCCGATTGCCTGCAGGTGTGTGTGTTTAACTCATTAAAGATGCATTTCAGAGTCATTTTGAAAGTATTACCTCACTGATGCGGGCGAAAGGTTGCCAGGAACCCGAGACCACCTGACCGGCAAACGGGCACCACCTGCGGCCCCTGTGGCCCCCGGAGCCCCGGGAGGCTGGAACGCTGCGTGAGAGCATCTCGCAGCCCATCTGCGACCACTCTCTGCTGCAGGACCTTGGCTGCCAGGGCAGCTCAAACTCCCTTTTGGAAAATTGTTTTTGCCACATTTACATTTGAAAAGAATACCGCAGTTATAGTCAGTAAGTCCGTATGTGTAAATGCACAGGTATTGTATTCTACTTGGCTATGTTTTTCATATAAAAATACTCTAAATACTTAAATCTGAATTATGTTTTGGCATCTAAGGGATAAACTGGCAGGCAACCCGGAGAACTTCACTTTCTTCAAACTTTTTTATGAGACTCCTGTGAGCGCAGTGGCTTCTTCGCTAAGAGAAAGAGCGACTAATCTAAGAAATCAGAATGTCATCTCCGTGAAGAACCTGGACAACATCATCTCCCACACTTAGAGGCTATTGCCCAAATCTGTTTTGTGAATAGAAATGTCTTAATGTCTTAAAAAATTACAAATAAAATGCAAATGCTGTTGGGATCTGAAGCACTTCTCGTGGTGAAAATCACTCACATTCAGTGTGAGAGGCTTTGCATCGACACCTGCCGGCTCTGCAGCCTGAACAAGCACCCTCCCCTCCCCAGGCGGCCTTCACTCCGCGGCGAAGTTCATCTGCCGCCCTTTGCTGTGAAGGACACCTGCTGAAACGCTGCGCACGGCTGGCAGCCCCACGGGTGTGGAGCTGCCCTGACACCCAGGGCATCCTCCCCGGACAGGAGGCTCTGCCCAGCCAGGCATCTTTTTTCCCCAGCCAACACAGGAGCAGGGCGCACAGGGTCTGTGGGAAGGGTCAGGAATGGACCTGACACTGCCCCCTGCCCCCTGCCCCCCCGCAGACAATGTCAGAATCGAGTTGAATTGTAGGACCCCAGCTGGTGTCAGAAAATTACTTGGCGTTGGGGGGGATCCCCGCCCATTAGAATTTGTTGTCAGAATCAGAAATAGAAATTAAAGTTTTATTTCATTTCTCTATCTAATACATATTGAGTCATTCGCCCTATAAATGCAGGTTTGGTTACCACCGTGTGCCACATTGCAGGAAGACGCTGGCCCACAGAGTGGAAAACAAAGGTGTGTTCACCATCTTCAACGAGTCGGCCACACAAGGTTGCCACTAATGAAGCAAAGGGAAAGGGCGGCCAGACCGTGCCGGGGAGGGAGCCAGAGTGTGAGACATTTCCCGAGGAGACGTGGCCGGGTGTGAACAAAGGAATGCGTGGAGCCGTTTTCCCAGTTTCATTGTTGAAACTGCGGTGATACCTATCAGCACGTTTTTGGTAATTTATCCAGAGCATTGTGAATGCCAATCATGCTTCGACTTGTGATGACAAAGGAGCCCAGGCGGGGTGACCCCAGTGCCCCCGAAAGGAAAGCCGATCGGTCCAGCAAGCCCGCACGCGGCATCCCCACCGGGCGGTCTTCACAGTTACCAGATCCTGTTTCTCTACATCGTGTTTGAAATGAATTTAACCTCTCTTCACACAAGCCACATGCAAAAATAAACTCCGACCTAACCCGACAACGGAACAAGACAGGGGGAGCTGTCATTCACCCCCAACTGTGTAACATAAAATCAAGTTGCCAACTGCCGTCTGGCCCGCTGAGGCCCAGTCTCAGCCCCGCTGCCTGGTAAATGCCACCAACTCAAGGCCTAGAGCGCGTTTCCTTCAGGCAAGTCTGCCCAGTGGGTCCTCATCCTTAAAGCCTTTTCCACCGTCCTGGGTAAAGCCTAGTTTGCTCGCCAAACCTCCACCACAGCGAGTGCTGGCCCGATAGGAGGGAAGAATAAATTCAGTGCACGTGGAGGCAAAAAGGCCCGTTTGGGGGCTGATTCTGGGGAAGTGCCTGTGGAGCTGTGTCGCCTCTCGGGCATGGAAGAACAGCTCTGGTTCTCACAGGGTTTCCTCTGCCCACCAAAGCAGGAGCCCCCAGGCTCATCCCTGAGGGAACCTGTTGCAGGATCACAGTGGCTTTGCTGGGCAGGAGTCACCCTTGGCCTTCCCCTGGGACTCAGCTGCAGGGACCTGGGAGGAGCCTGCCACCTCGGGCGCATGTGGGATTGTGGGTCAGAGACCCGAGTTTCCTGGCGCTGGAGGGGACTCTGCCGGACTATGGGTGATGGGCAACGTCACAGCCCCTGCAAACTGGAGGACAGTTTTGCCCAGAGGCCATTAGAAGTGTGGCTGCCCGTGTGTAACAGTGTTTGCATGTCGGAGCACATGCATGCTCTGGAATCCTATTTCAACCAATAGGACTGAAGCATTCCCCATCCAATCAGAGCTGCGAAGTTCTGACCAATCAGAGTGGCTCTATTCCAATCAGGACAGTGCCTTTGGACCAAACAAACTGTGACGATTCAGCATCCTCTTTTGCATGAGAATAGACCAATCAGGGGTGGTGGGTGGGGCCTTCTGTCTAGATAAACCAGCTCCCTGATATTTGGTGGGTTTTCTTTCCACAGCAGACTGGTGGTTGATTTCATTTTTGATGAAGATGCGAGTATGGGGGCAGAGCTGCTTGGTGTGATTGTCATGAAGCGAGAGGTGCCTCGCTGAAGACAGCTGGCGCACCTTCATGGATGTGCTGTCTTCACAGTGGCTGTGCCATGGCTCTATGGACTTGGTCCTCAGTCTTGCTGTATCACTGTTGAGCTATTCGTACGGTAGCTTCAACAGTTACTACGTTAAAAGTGGGGTCTATGTGGGATTACCCTCGTTTTATTATTCCATAGCACCAAACACAGGACTCTGAAGCAATGGTTTGAGAGCAAAAGACAAAATGCCGAGACCAACTTGCCTAGAGTGTGAACAGCCTTTGTGCTCAAAATCTCTGGCACCTAAGGATCTTCGGTAAGTCCTTTCAGGTTCAAAACCTTCCATGCTTGTGGATGAGGTGTTAACCTGTTCAGTTTAGGTAGGGGAGTGTCATCTGGTAGCCATGGTTCACATGTTTGGGACCAGAGGATCCCTTTACGCAACTTGCATCAGATCCTTAGAAGGGGCATTTTGTCACATTTGGCACAGGGTGGCCTTTGTTCCCTTGCGTCAGCATCTAGGAAGAGCTTACAGGTTGGTATTTTGTCTGTAAGGTTATGAATGGTTTACTCTCACGGTTCACACTAAATGGGGCTTGACGGTGGTTCCCTAGGTGGGTGTGCTGCTGTTTCTTTCAGGCCGCGGGACCTGGTTCTCTTGCTGAGGTCTAAGCCTGCTCCGCAAGCAGACCTGCGTGCACCAGCTGTGCTTGCCGCTGTGGGGTCAGACTGAACAGCTAGACGGACAGGAGCTGTGCTCTTTGTGGCATGTGATTCCGATGTGACCTGGAAACAAGGTGCTTTCATCTGAATGAAAACTAAAAAGCAAACGTGAATTTTGTTAGTGCCAGCCAGTCCCTGGAAACATTAGCCATCGTTAAAATTCAGGGTATTTGGTCTAAAGTGCAGAAGCGCTGAGGGAAAAGACTGGCTGATAGGAAGCTGACTTGGCTGTAGTCGTCAGTAATAGCAGTTGTGTTAAAAGCTGTATGCACCCTTTGCATTAGTTCAGGTTGTTCGTCTGAATCAGGCGAGCAAAGCACAGGCTGACCCCGGCTAGGTGGCCGTTGGAGCACTGTCCCATTTACCAAAAGGTGGCAGGCATTTCAACCTGTGGTCAGGGCACATACCTAGGTTGTGGGTTTGCCTCTGCTGTACGGAGGCAACCAATTAGCCCCACACCATTTGAAAGTGAAAAATGCCTTTGGGTGACGATTTTTAAAAAGCCGAGGCTCCACTGAAGGATGAGAGGAAAATGGAGCAGGCAGGGTGTCTGGATGGGCCCCAGCCACCATCCTCCCCTTACTCACATTCTCTGGAACGACACTGATCTCCAGCCGTGGTTCGACCTATTGGAACCCTGATAAAATAGTTCAATGGGGAAAGTAATGTTGGAACTCCTGCTACAGCAGAGCACTTTGTGGTGTTCACCAAATGCATACAATGCGTGCATAGCACTGTCTCAGGAAACCATTGCATGTCTCCTTGGACCACTGCCCACTACAGCGAGCCCTGAGCAGGCGTGGCAGTTGGATGTACATACACACTGGTTATAGTTTGCGTGTTTTCCCGTCGGGGTGAGGTTTTCCCCTGCTGCCAGGCCACCGGCATGGCAGTAGCTGAGGCCCTGTTGGAAAAGATCACCCCAACTTGGGGAGTTCCACAAGAGCTCCAAAGAGATTGGGGGACCTAGGTTACTGTCCAACATGTCTGAAGGATTTGGTCTGTTCACAGCATTTTCATCGTTATCAGCCCCCGTCCTTCCAAATTGGTGGAAAGAAAGGACATACCCAACGGGCAAAAATTTGTGAGGCATTTTATTTGCCACGGCCCAGGGCCTTTCCATTGGTCCTCAACCTTGGTTCTCCCCACATGGGGAAACAAACTTTCTTTTTCTGAGACAGTTTCAGGCTGTCCCCAGTTCCCCGATGAAAGACTACTGACCGGGGCTTATGAGGGGGGGGATCCTTACATTACTGTGACAAGCACATCATCACCTTGGGGGATGACACTCATCTTGTTAAAGGCTCCCTCAGCAGGGAAGTCCCGGCAGAGAAGGAGCATCCCACAGTCTCAGCGGGGGTGGGGGGTGGATTCTGTAGGTGGAAAAAGGCACCGACGCAAAGATGCTCTTCAGCCTTCTGGAAAGGGCCTTATCGGGCACTTTTAACTGGTCTGTGTGCAGCCCAGTTACAGGGCACTGGCTCAAGGACTCAAACTTCTCACCTGAGAAAGGCTGCAGTCGTTGAGTGGACTGCTCAGCCCAACCCCCGGCCCCCTGGGACCAAACTCTGACTGACCAGAAGGCCTGACCGCCAGGATAAGAAGCAGGCATCTGAAACGGCCCAACCCACGAAGACGAGCTGGACTAGTAACGCTGACGCTCGTGCACTGTCAGCACAGGCTGTGGTGTTCACATTCCTGGAAGCTTTCCTGGTTTAGATCCTCCGACAGGGGGATGGTGTTCCCAGTGTTGCAGGCAGCTTGCATCCTCACTCCTTTGCCATGCAGCACTTCTCGATTCCTATAGATGGGAAGCCTTGGTGTCCTAGAAAGCCCTTGGTACGACACTCAGACGCTGGCTGTCTCGGGGAACTGACCTGAATCCCTGTTCTTTGATAAAACAGATCCTGTTTAGCAATTTCTCTACTGTCTCTAACTTTGCTATTGATTTAAACCAGACCTCCTCTTTCTGAAACTTACCATGTTAAATTGCAAAAGGGAGCTCTACTATTCCCGTCTACCTTACCCCCAATACGTCAGTCACATTCTCCCCAGGGTGGGGCCAAGCCGCTCCCACAGTTCAGTTAGTTGCAGCCACTCCTTATCAGGTTGCTATCTGTACCTTAAATATCTTAAATCTGAATACATCTAGCTCAGCGCTGATCACTGTGGAACTCCCCTTTGTAAGGCCATTGTGAGTGGAAACAGCCTACAGTGTCTTGAACCTGAAGGTTCACCCCATGATGTTCAAACAGAACAAGGGTTGCTTAGAGGGACGTTGAAAGCAGACTGAGCCCCGATGGGAAAGTTCTCCCCTCCCTCCCTGTTAATCCATAAATGAGCAAACTCTCCCTATTTTTTTTTTTTTTTTTTGTCTGTGTACATGAAAATCAGCCTTGGGCAGTTGACTGACCAGGTAGCTGGAGACTAACTGGGCAAAGCATTTTTTTCATTTTTAAAATTTCATTAACACAGATGTCCCCATTTCTGCCCCACCTTTTGCTTACCTCCACCTAGCCCCCACTGCCCTCTGGCCTCCCCACACTTGTCTGTGCATTGGTCTTGCATATATGATCTTGGGCTAATTCCTTCATCTCCTTTCATTTAGTCTCACTCCCGTCCCTTGCCCTGGTAGCTGCCTGTTCCACCTGTCCATGTTTCGGTTTCTCTTTTGTTTGGGTCACTTGATACCATCTTTTACTATTCTCAGAGTAATACCCACTCCAAGCTCTGGTCAGAGGAATGAGAGCCTTGCTGACAGCAGGTGTCCCCTGTGAGGACCCATCCCTCTGTGAAGATAGCTCTTGTGGATTTTCTGTGGGACGTGACTTGCTGGCAGGTTTTCTCAGAGATGGTAACACTTTCTCAGAATCGCGTTTTCATGGGTGGCCTTGCCGTAGCTCAATTAGCTATAATAATGCGACACCTAACCAGACCCATCAGGCCCTTCAACTACCACAGCCATCCGAGCCCAGCAAGCACCTCTGGACCCCCCACTGCAAACACTCTCAACTGCGGAGTCACGTTGGTTGTTTCTGCATCCCCTGGAGGAGTTGGTGCTGCAGCCAGTACCTCCTGCTGTACCTGAGCGAATACTTCTTCCCTGGTAGGAGGAGATACACCTTCTTGCCAGATTCCTTAAGGGACATTCCGGTTTTGCCGCTAGCATCCACAGCTGGTTAGGATTTAACTGTGATCAGAGATATTTTATTGTTTGGGTCGTCCTGTTTAGGTAGCAAACTTCCCACTGAAGACCATTCCCTGGCTGAGCTGGAATACCAACAGTGACTCACCAGAGCAGTACAGAGCAGAGCTGCCTCGCTGGGGAGGAGTCTGGCCCTAGGGCCTCCCTGTGCCTGGGGCAGCGTCATGGCTCTGCTGCATCCACAGCTGCACTGGAGCACTGCTGAGCTGCGTGCTCCAAACAGTTTCCTTCTTCACTGCACCTGAAACTGGAGACTCCTTTGGCATTCAGTTTGCACCAACCACCACTGACTGACAAAGGTCAAGGTCTGCAGTGAGACATGTTTTCAAACTGTGGTTCTGCTCTCAGGACGATGTCTAACTTTGTTTTACCACCTTGAAAGCTTATTTTTTTTTTGTATGGATATTAGTCATTGATAAAATTCAAAGTAAAAGTTCAGTCTGTTAGGCCAGGAGTTCTCGGAGTAAGTTTAAGGGACTAATCGGGGTGAACTGAGACAACCTTTCCACTCCTAAAAGGGTCTGCGGGTTGCTCAGCCGAATGCCCCCTCATTGCTTTAATCTCCGTCCCCTGGATGTGGCTCATCGTGGGCTTTTCTAACTCAGGTCTGAGCAGCATCTCGAGTCCCCGAGACCTGTGTTCAGCCCAGTCTGCCAGCCACCCTCTCGCTTCACATCTTACCCGCAGACGGACTCACCACACTGCCTTCCGCATCCACTGAGCCAGCTGCAAAGAGAAAGTACTATTGTGACCATAACCGTGCTGTATGGCTCACCTGCACCTGCTCAAAGCAAACGGTTTCCTGTACTTTTCTCACGCACCCCAGAAAGTACACTTCATTATCCCCCTGGGGGAGGTGAGGAAACCGGATCCTAGCCGATGGGTTCCGATAAGGCACCATGCGGGTCAGGAGCAGCAAGCTTCCTTTCTGGATCCTGCTCTGCACCCTCACAGATGCCACACATTTGGTGCGAGAGGCGTCTGAGTCACGGTGAGACCGAGACCACCTAGACGCCCTGCAGAGCTAAGCTGGGGGCTTTGCGTGTGTTGCCCATGAGGCAGGTGAGTCACAGGTGAAGGGTGGGAACTCTAATGACAGCTGACAGCATTCCTGAATGGTCGCAAACAACCTTGTGAGGATGAGTTGCGGGCACATCCTGGGTGCCCCTGGGCCTCTTTCTCGGGACACTTAGTGACTTGCAGTGCAGAGCGTGGCCAAGGCTAGGAGGCAAGTCCCTGCATCTTCCTGCCAAAAGAGTGCCGCTCCTGCCCACACCCCACCAGCCGGTGTTTGTCCTGAGGAGGGGACGGCTCTGCCCGGCCTGGGACGCTCCCGTCCGTCTTGTGTGTGCAGCGGCAGCACCCTTGAGTCGTCTGTTTTGCATCAGGTTTGTTTTATTTGGCACACAGTACCTACAGTGTGTGTTTACCTCCCAGGTGTGACACAACTACAATGTACACTAAATCCCGTGGCACGACGGCTTTTACCCTATTTCACATTGAACACTTGGCTCAGAGGCTGGAGGAGTGATGCAGCACTGGGGCAGCAGGTGGCGCCAGAGGGCTCCCTTTTGACCAGTTATCCTCAGGGGAGTGCCGGTTGGGGACCAATTGCTGTCCTCAGAAGTGCTTGGAGAGGATGTACACTGTACCCGTGGGTGTCCCAACCACTGCAGGCCCGGATGGAGTGCAGAAGGGTCGTGTTGCAGAAACATCTGGGTACCACTCTGACAGCTGTGGCTCAGTGAATTTGGCATCCTCCCGCAACATGAAACGTGGCCGGTTGGATTCCTGCTCAGGGCACATGCCCGGGTTGCAGGCCAGGTCCTTGGTTGGGATGCATGTGAGAGGCAACCAATCATGTTTTTCCTTCTCCATTCGCCTCTCTAAAAAAAGTGAATAAATAAAATCTCTGGAGTGCCCTCATGGCTTCTGTTGAAAAGGCTTGGGAACTTTCTAGACGCCACCCCTGAAGCTAACAGAGCAACATTCCTCTCAGCCCCTGTTGGTGGGCTGACGGGTTGCCGTGTGTGTTACAGATGAGCACGGCGGAGGGAGGCTGATCTGAATGCCGCCGTGCACAGGCCTGGCCGGGCCTCACACAGGGACGTGCTGCAGGTGAGAATGGAAAGGCTGGCTGAGTAGCTGGCTCTTCCAAAGTGAGCATTGTTACAAATATCTCCACTACTGTCTTCCTCTCCTGCCATCCAACTGCACATTTATTTTCTTATGATCCAAGCTGAGAACTCTCTGGACTCTGCTTCTGTTGTTGGACACTCTCTACCTGCTGACTTCTATCAGTTCTGTAAAAGCTCTCCACCTGTCATCCTCAGCATTCCTGAAACCTGGTCCTCCTGCCTCTGAACCTCAAGGTCCCCAAGTCTGGCCTCACCACGCACGTATCTCTCTGCACATAATTCCAGAATCGACTATTCTTCACCCCCAGGATCAAATCCACCAGGGCCCCACATTCGGTGATTTCTGACTTTCCCATACGTGTTGGCACCCGCATCCCACCTGCTGGTCCCCCTCATTGTTCTGTCTTAGTCACAGAATTGACCCCTAATGAGATACCTTTTCTGCTAAGTACTTACTATGGGCTCAGCCATGGGAACTGCATCAGCTGCACAGCCACTGGTCTGTCCTGGGTGTGAATTCTGTGGAGACGGTCACCTCTCACAGGGAGGACAGAGTTTCTGGCCTTTGGGGGCCACTTGCCCACATAGGAATGAAACACCAGGTTATCACCTGGGGCCCTTGACTTTCCTGCCACCTGTTCGTGAGCAGCCAGACCCTCCCGGAGCCTTAGCCCCCCAAGCAACAGGTGTGTGTCCTCAGGGGGGTGCTCCCTAGTGTGTCCTGAGAGGTCACAGCAGGTGTGGACTAGAGCAAGGCCCAGTGAGCTCCTGCCTCACCCGGGAGCTTGCACAAACCCAGGCCTCCTGATCAGACACCCCCTGTGACCTGTAGTCACATTAAGGTTGGACTGTTCGCCACACTCTTCAGTCCCCAGCGTCCCCTGCGTGTCTTGCTCCTGTAGCAACGGCCGTCCCTGTTCCTTGGCTTCTAAGTGGAGGGATGGGCAGAGGTGGTGCCTGAGAACGGGGTCGCGGGGAGCCGACGCTGTCCCACCACGGCCAGAACACCCGGAGTGGCAGGTTGGGACTTCTCTCCATCAGTGGGAGACTTCTCACTTTGGGTGTGTCCCTGGGTTTTTAGACTGGTTCATCCATAAACTGGTGAGACCCTCACTGTAACTTTCCTATAACAGTAACTGTGAAAATAACCCATGAGGTTGAAGCGTTTGAAAATTAGTGCTGGCTGCCAGAAAGAGTGGTTTTTTTTCCTGGTAAACACATGAGTTACACGACTGCATTGTGCTCATGCTGTGGAATCAACATGTGTGTGGCCACAGGAGTGAGAGGTGTGAGTTTGTATTTCTAAGTTCCTAATTTTCAAGAAGCAAAATATATTCACCTACAGCTAAGATTCTTTCTTTAAATAGTAAGCGAAACATACCATTTAAGAATAGAACTATAAAGCTGCTTTTTTCAAACTAACAGTATAAAAGGAATTTCAGTCACTGCAGGGATGCATAATGTGAATCTGTGGTTTTTAAACTCACAGATTCAGTTCACCTGGAACAGCGCACTTCATATGTCAGTGGCAGGTACTGGAGATGGAAGATTTAAAGTGTTAGTACCAAACATAATCAGCTTAAACGTTACTATTTTGTGGTAGCTGCTCCCCAGGTAGACACGTGCAGTGCTTTGCAGTGGTCGCCATGAAGAATGAGGTGTACGGCGTGTTTTGTCCTCGTGATGGATGTTGCGGAGGACAAGCCCTGTGGTGGTCGCACCCCATACATCACAGCACAGCACGGGACCCTGCAGGCAGAGGCCGTGGGGCCTGGCGGGGGGGAGGGCGGTGCCAGCCGGCAGTGCCGGACTGAGCACATGGCCTCCAGGCTCGGCCATCGTTACTTCTGAGTTAATGTCAACATACACCTCATGCCTGGGTTTGCCGGAAAACGGACTCACTCACACAACCATGATGAAGACAAAGGCAGACAGTTCAGAATGTGAGTGAGGCCCTGAAACGTTAGGGGAACACGTGAGAGCCGCCAGACTCGGAACACGGATGCAAATGCTGCACAGAACGGAGTTGAGTGGAAATGGGTGAATTATTGGAATACACGGAGGACATCCCTGTGAAACGTGAGGAAGGCAGTTTCAGTGCGGACATACGAAGACTTAAAATCAACTGCGGGTGATTGACAGGATGAAAAGGAAGCCGAGCCCTGCGGTCCCTGCTTGGGACTCGGCCTTGGCCACTTCTGCCCAGGCCCTTCTCCACTGTCCTCGTCTCTCCTCCTCTCCCTCCTGAAAGGAACGTCACGTACACGTACTAAGGCCTGTGGACAGTGTCCAGAGGGAGAAAGGACCTGGGTCTTGCATTAATGGAGGTGGGAAGAAAATCTTGGTTAAGATTTACTTATAAGCTTTTAGTCATTGGAAGTAGAAACTGAAGAGATAGGAGTGCATATAAATAAGTGTCACGTATCAGCCAGATGGTCCCTTCACCTGTCCCTGCAGGCCAGCTGCCCGTGTTCCAGGCCCTATTGCCCTGCCCTGTGCTCCAAGGGTCCTGGACACCTGAAGCAGCACACTTCCTGCTCTGGTGACATTGTGCAGCAATGTTCTGTGTCGGGTGACATTAGGAAACATCCGTCTGAAGGTAGCACCGGTCAACTCCCTGGTCACAGGTAGGGAGGCAGAGCCCGGGGGGTGATGTGCAGGTGGGTGCACAGCTAGCCTGTAACCTGTCTGAGGACCACAGCTCCCTGGCCAGCTGCAGACAGGTCAGTGGCTGTCACTGCATCCCCTGTCACAGGAGCCCACTTGGTCACCAGGCATCGCTCCAGCGCTGATCAGGGAGGGAGGTAAGTGAAAGCTGTTTCCTCCACCCAAGTAAACCGGCCCCAGGAAGGAACCGGTGCAGGTCCCCTTTCCAGCTGTGAGAGGCTGAGGGCCGCAGGAGAGCTGCTGACGGAGGGTGGTCATGGCCCCCAGTGGTGGGTGGCACAGCTGCAGGGCGATGCGTGGACGTGGCCATTCATTCTCTGTGGGCTTGTATATCCCTCCCTAGCTTCAGGAAAACCCAAACTGCAGTGACAAGCGCGCTTTCCATCCTGCTCGAGGGGATGGGCAGGTCGGGGTCATGTTGTCAGCAGACGTGGCTGGAGGAGGGTCATGGATGCTTGGACAGATGCACCCCGTCGTTTGGGAAGCTGGGCCTCAGAGTCGGGGCCTGCAGCATTGCTGTGGCACCAGCAGGCTGGCCGTTCAGACACTGTGGCCTTTTTTCAAAGATGCATCAGCGTATTTGCAATACGTTACTTTCTGTGTCCCATGTTACCTACTCATCTTTCAGTTTAGTGGCAGAATTATACATACAACGTTCAGTGGAAGAAAATGTCCATTGGCTGATTTTTTTCTGGACACTATTTTCTGACTATGATGAAAATTTAATAGAAAAGGGTGTGCTAAATCCTCTGCCCGTGGTGCCAGCATGTGACAATATCACATCATACAAATTCTGCATGTCATAAGTAGTTCATAGCAACACTTGTGGGAGGTAAACAACTCTTCAGGAAGTTTATTGTTAAATGGAGAAGTGGAATTGTAGTTATACCAAAACAGGATCGGGATATGGGTATATGAGAAGTGCATGTGTATGAAAAACATTTGATAGGTGAGGGATACAATACTGCATAATTCCTAGAATTTTAAAGTTAAATACAAACCAGAGCACTAGTAATTAAGGTTCTTACATCTGCTTAAGGCGTAAGATAATTGGTAAATACTTCATTAAGAGAAACACTCCGTAGGTGGCTTCCTGCCTCACCTGTCGGGAGAGCCGTGCTCCCAAGTGTGGCACCATCTTCTTCGATCTACTTTGCAGTAAGTAAAAAAAAGCACTATAGGTAATATGCATTCCACGATGTACCGATACCAACAGCTTTGAAATTACATGGTTTTCATAACCTCAGGAGATTAGAATTATTTAAAAATTCGCACATGAATTAAAATTTTAAAAATGTTTTTACATCTTGCCATTTCGAAGTTGCTTAACTCATACTACATGCCCAATAATTGCACTGATTTCAAACTGTCCCCAAGTCAGCTGGGTTTCTGCTCCTGCTGACTCGGCCGCTCCGTGGCTTGGCCTGGTGACGAGACGTGGAAACAGCCCCCTGAGCTGAGTGATGAACAGAGTCTATTTCTTGAAGTTCGAGTTTCAGTGAATCACTGTCTCCAGTTCCTGTTTGCTGGCAATTCTGTCGTCACTGCCATTTCGGTGTCAGACTCTCAAAGGCCCCTTCAGGTGCTGGTGACTTGTGAGACTTGCACAACAGAGACCTTTACAGAGGCTCATTGTGTTGGGCTCTTGGTGACCCTTGGAGGAGCTTCCAAAAGCCCCCAGGGCGTCCCTGACTTCATCCCAGCAAGTGTTCAGTGACAGAAGTCCCCGAGCCGGGGTCCCGATAAGCCTGTCTGAGTAGTTAGTTCCTTTACGATTTCAGACAGGACTGCCCACGCTGCCCACACACCTGTGACTGCACCACTTCCTGCACAAAACACAGAGACTCGGGGCCCGTTTGCCAGAAGGCGCAGAGCCAGGTTGGATCGCTTGCTGGGCACAGAGATCTGATGTAAAATGCCCGTCTCCTCATCTCCTGGTCTCTCGTTTACGTAGCATTTATTGACTGTCTACTGCATGGAAAGAAGTTTTGAAAGACTTATTTAAAAAATAATGTTGAATTAGATTAATAGGAACTTCCGGAATCCTGTTTTAGATAATTGTTCTAGAATCTGTTGTTCACGTGGGATTACCTGCCAAATATGATTTCTGCAGTGGGCTTAAGACAGCTTTATATCAGGAATGGGAATAAGATTTTATTTTATTTGGAGTCCTTTGACACGCTGGAATAAACCTCACTTCCCTGAATGATACTTAGAACAATACTTTCTAATAAAACTTCAGGAAACACGTCTGGGGCGTAGAGCATAATTCCCAGTTTAGGATTCTGCCATATGTGCTCGACAGTAGGGCTGTGGATGGAGAGTCCGTGAAGCCTCTCGGTCGGAGTTAACGTGGCGTCCGTACAGAGAGGGGGTAGTTCTCCACCTGCTGCAGGCTCTGGGATGTTGACGAGGTTTTGATGTGTTCTTTCTGGAAATCTTGAAAGAACTAATGGCCAGAACATTCCCCTCCAGAACCACTGCGGGCGGTTTTTCATTGTTTTAACATTTTCTTTATTAGTTTTCATGTAGTCGGATTTTCATTTTAAAGGAGCTTGGCCAACTGGTTTTCACGAAGGTACTCGTCTTACAGATTGGTATCCAGCTCTACCCGGTGTGTTGAAACCGTCCGCACATTGCCGGGCTCAGGGATGCATGCCCCCGGCACGAAGTCAGAAGCGGGGCCAGCGTTCTCCTCCGCTGGTGGGGTCGGGGGGCTCTTCCTCTGAGCCAGGGCCAATGGCCCACTGCCTCTGTGGGCCACTGTTTTAGTAATTCTCGTTTCTTCCCCTGTTAGTTATCAGAATAGACCCTCGGCCTTTCTCCATGTTTCTTCTTATTGATTTGCAGAATATCTTCATATATTATAGAAATATATCTTCATGAATTTTTTCCTTTGCCTTATTGAGGTAACATTGGCATTAATACAGTTTTTAGTGAGTTATCTGTATTTAACGAGATTATAAAAAATGATCTGTGTTCGTTATTAACATACTGAAAAGCAAAATACTTCCTGTAGTATTCATAATGAGTGATTAAATCGTCCAGTGAGCACCAGGGTCACACTGCACTGCCCGGTTCCACACTGAGGAAATGGCATGTGGGTTCATTTGAAAAGCTTCCCAGGAACAGATAGGAGGTTCGAGCTTCACATGTGAGTAGTCTGGGCTCGGGGATTTCGCTGCGTGGAGCCCTGCAGAGAGGTGTTTAAAGAGCTTTTGTTTTTCAGTATTTATGAAAAGGTGCTGGTAACAGCAGGTGCTCAACACTCAGAATTACCTTCCCCGTGATGTACTCCTCCGGTCTTCTGCAGTTCCATATCTGCGGTTGTTTGATCCTTGGTGGTGGTTGTGCACACGTCAATTTTCTGTTGAACTATGTATGTTTAGAACAAATGTATGCGAAGAACCCAGGCCACGTTACCAGGGCAACACCAATCTCACTAAAGAAATCAGCTGAGACTTGGAAATAAATGAACTAAACTTCCAACCAGCAAGGCCTCAAGCAGGTGGACCTTGCCGTGGGCGTTCCTTCCAGGGCTCTAAGCCCCGGTGGGTTACACGAGGTCTCGGCCGCTCCAGCTGACTGGTGCCTCACCCGGAGTGTTAAAGGGAGCAAGTCTTTTCCATCAGGAATTTAAAACTCAGTAATAAAACCTGTTATCATAGATAAAAATCCAAACATTTATCATCACAGCATTTTCATACTCCATGCTCATCCACAATATGCAACAATATTTGCTTTATTTACCAATCATTGATGATCTACTTCTGAGCATGGTATAAACTTTGTCTGTGAGAGGGTCGGGGAGGTAAAATTAATACAAAGAGAAGTCCCGCCAGGTGTGTATGCTTTATGTTTGCCGTTTCTGTTCTGAGTTTTCCCGATGCCCACTGGCTGACTTCGCGTCCTGGTTGGAGTCTGACAGTCCTGATCTGACGAGTGATAAGCATCAGGGACAGGACAGGACGGCCCCCTGCCAGGACTGTTCTTCCCCTTATTTTGGGCTGGAAGCCAAAAAAAATGCATTCTTTATCTGAGCAAGATCAGGAAGAGGGTGGCTGTGGGAAGACAATGCCCGCCGTTCATCACAGCAGGAGGGTGCTGAACGACACATCTCGGCCAGCGAGGAGCGATTTAGAATTGCAGACGCTTTCACATGTGAGCTTTCGGGTCCTCACCGCGACGGTGAGATGAGCAGAGACGGTTTCAATGGCATTTTACCAGAAGGCTGCGCATCTTGCTGAAAACCTGAACTCTTCTGTGTGGCTGTTCCTTTGGGGAATTGCTTTTCTGCATGAGCCTGGTTTTCCAACTTACAAAGTAGAATTTTGGCTAGATGGTGTGGAGATTCCTTTAATATTCTACTGAAGTCCTTTTCAAGCCCTTTGCTCTAGCTCATACAATCAGAAACTTGCGGAGGGAAGCAAAGGTTAAACACTGAGGAAGGCACTCAGCCCACACAAACCCTTGCACCCCGCGAGGAGGAGATGCCCACGTCCTCGGTGTTGGTTAGCTTCACGTTGAAGAATGTCTGGGTTGATTTTGCTATGATTATATCTTCAAAACAAGTATATTTTTGTGTGGAATAAACCAAGTGGGTTGAAGTTGCTGTAGTTCAAAAAAGCTCACGAGAACACACAGGCTCGGATGTGTGCCCCAGCCCCAGGAGGAATGGGCAAGGGTTGGGGGTGAGCTGGGCGGTGTGGCTGCTGGACCCTCATTGGCTTCTGGACACAGGCTGGCTGCTCCTGCTGCCTCGGGTCAGTGCCCAACATCTTGGGCTGGGGCTCCAGGCGGCAGCCTGCACCCCAGTCATGACAGTCGTGGCAGAGGTGGGGACATTCCTGAAAGTCCCCTGTGCCCCTGGTACTCGTGGTTGCTGGTCCTCTTTCTGAGGATGCTGGGCATCAGCAGGTGCCCTCTCATCTCCAGGAAACTGCAGGCACATGTTACAGAAACTCAGTTTAACTTGTCAATTGATCCATGAGGGCTGAACACAAAGGCACTTTGTACATTTTTACACATGCATGCACATGGGTGTGTTAGTGTCTTGGCCCTGGCAAGTATTAGCAAGAAATGTAAGACATGTGTAGAAATTATATACAATGCAGGTGACGTGTGAGGTTATTTCCTATGTTACAAATTTAACATGTGAAATATTGAATATAAAAATGTAAAAAGGAGAGATACCATATATTCCTTCTGACAGTATATGTAGTTAGTGGTTGGCTGCAAGAGCAGAGGTCACACCAGGAGGGAAGGCCAGCTCCATTCACAGAATGTGAAATGCTGGCTACTTTGAACTTTAGCAAAATTAGTCAATTAGAATGAAATGACCTTTAAGCACAGTGCATCAGCTTGTCAATCCACTTGAAGAAAGGAAGCATAGAGAAGACTAGAACTTGCTCCTTATTCACCTAACAAGTAGTCTCAGTGGTGGGACCTTGTTTCTAACCCAAACCAGTGAAGTCCTCACTGCACAGACCTCCATCTTGGCCCTGCATCTCATGGTGGGGTGGGGGGGAGGCAGACAAGGTGGACAGGGGATAGCGGAAAGCAAGGCAGCAGATGACTGATGTTGGGGGGTAAAGGCTCTGAGGGGGAGAACACTGAGCTCCACAGACATGACTCCAGCTCTGTTTTCTAGTTTTACCTTCACATCCGCCCTCTTCCTTGGGAAATTTTTCATTATACAAATTCTTAGTAAGTGCCCACTTTGTGCATGAGAATTCAGCAGGGAAAGACACGTATCATCTTGTCTTCCTTGAAACAAACCTGCAGTTGCCACGTGGACAGCAGCCAGTGAACAGACAAGTGAACAAGGTCACCGCTGATGAGACACACTGGGCGGTGAGATAGAGACCCGTCTGAGGACCTTCTATTATGGAGGATGGTCAAGAAAGTTGGCAAGTTCATGAGAGCTGAGTAATGAGCCCCCTTGGGGTTTGGAGCAGGGAAGGAGTAAGAAACATGAGGCCTCGAGAAGGGGCTGGTGCTGTGCTCACAGCGGAGGGGAGGCCAGTGTGTCCTCATGGTGGACCAGGGCCAGCAGTGGGTGGTAACCAGGAGGCAGGTGGGACACCCATTGGGTCTCTCTCTACCACTTCTGAACTTGGCCCCAGTTGGCTGCAGGGGGCTGAGCAGGCAGCTCCTGCTCTTTGGTTTCAGCAGAGGTTGGGTTTGGATCTGGAGGTGTAACCTTCATCGCCACCCAGTTGCCAGGGCCCCCAACAGCCTGGTCAGGCTCTCTGATCACCAATATGCTGTCACTGCTTAGCTAATGAATCACTAAATTTAATTAGTACCCTAAAGTGCTGGGGAAACTTAATTCTGAGCATTCTTTCCTTTTGTACAAATACAGTGTTATTTCCTGTGCTACTTAGAATTGTGATAATATGTAAAGATACCAAATGAAATTTAAAAATTATTAAAAGTGTCATTAAAGATTTATGGTGGGGACTTCTGGCCAAGACAGAGGCGTAGGTAGACACACTGTGTCTCCTCACACAAGGACAACAAACAATTTAAAAACAAAAAAACAACCAGAACTGACAGAAGACCAAACTGTATGGAAGTCCGACAACCAAGGAGTGAAAGAAGGAATACTCACCCAGATGGTAGGAGATGTAGAGATGACCAGCTGGGGCGGAGAGGACTCACAGCAAGGTGGCGGCTGGCAGAGCGGGTGGTCCCACATTCACATGTGGAGAAACGAGGAAGAACAACTGGGGAGAGAGACAGACCCACAACCCAGGGCTCCGGCAGGGAAATAAAGCCTCAGACCTCTGAGTGAAAACACCTGTGGGGTTTGAGGCGGTGGCAGGAGGAACTCCCAACCTCACAGGAGAGTTTGTTGGAGAGACTCGCGGGGTCTTAGAACATACACAAAACCACCTACCGGGAATCAGCACCAGAAGGGCCCAATTTGCTTGTGGGTAGCGGGGGAAAGGACTGGAAGTCACCTGAGTCCTGAGCAAGCAGTTGTGTTCCCTCTCAGACCCTCCCCCACGTACAGCGTCACAACGCAGCGAAGTGGGTGACCCCGCCCTCATGCCTACCTAACCCTAGGTATACAACTAAGTGATGAAGAGATACCAACTTATCAGATGCACAGTTCAAAATACCGATAATCAGATGCTCACAGAATTGGTTGTATATGGTCACAAATTAGAGGAAAAAATGAAGGTTATGAAAAGTGAAATGAAGGAAAATGTACAGGGAACCAACAGTGAAGGGAAGGAAACCAGGACTCAAATCAATGGTTTGCAGCAGAGAGAAGAAACAACCAGAACAGAATGAAGAAACAAGAACTCAAAAAAATGAGGCAAGACTTAGAAACCTCCAGGACAACTTTAAACATTCCAACATCCGAGCCATAGGGGTGCCAGAAGGAGAAGAGGAAGACCAAGAAATTGAAAACTAATTTCAACAAATAATGAGGGAGAACTTCCCTAATCTGGAAAAGGAAATAGACTTTCAGGAAGTCCAGGAAGCTCAGAGTCCCAAAGAGGTTGGACCCAAGGAGGAACACAACACAGCACATTATAATTACACTACCCAAGGTTAAAGTTAAAGAGAGAATCTTAAAAGCAGCAAGAGAAAAGGAGAGAGTTACCTACAAAGGGGTTCCCATTAGACTATCAGTTGATTTCTCAAAAGAAACCTTACAGGCAAGAAGCAGCTGGAAAGAAGTATTCAAAGTCATGAAAGGCAAGAACTTACATCCAAGATTACTCTATCCAGTGAAGCTATCATTTAGAATGGAAGGGCAGATTAAGTGCTTCCCAGATAAGATCAAGTTAAAGGAGTTCGTCATCACGAAGCCCTTATTATATGAAATGTTAAGGGGACTTATCTAAGAGAAAGATAAAAAATATGAACAGTAAAATGACAACAAACTTACAGCTATTAACAACCGAACCTAAAAAAAAAACTAAGCGAACAACTAGAACAGGAACAGAATCACAGAAATGGAGATCACATGGAGGGTTATCAGTGGGGAAGTGGGAGGGAAAGAGACGGGGGAAAGATACAGGGAATAAGTAGCAAAAAATGGTAGGTACAAAATAGACAGGGGGAGGTAAAGAATAGTATAGGAAATGGAGAAGCCAAAGAACTTTTATGTACGACCCATGGACCCTTTAGTAATTTCTAAAGGGGAGGAATGTGGGTGGGGGGGATGTGCAGGGTGGAGGGGAGTAAAGGGGGAAAAATGGGACAACTGTAAGAGCATAAGCAATACAATGTGTTTAAAAATATATAAATAAAAAAAAATTTAAAAATATTTATGGTGGGATTTGTTGTGTGAACCTAGAGCTCGTCGTTTCCCCGTGGGCCTGTGGGAAGACCGTGAACACCTGTAACTGCCTCGGTGAAATGATGTTGACACACGGGCTTCTCTGCCGAGAAAGCTGAGCTGAGAGAAGGGCTGGGTCTCCTCCATCTTCCTGGGAATAGAGGCTCCGGGCTGACGCGCCATCCAACTGCAGGTGCGGGCACTGGTCTGCTTGCCCCCCAGGCCTGCGCACGTGCCCCTTGGTCCTGCTTCTCTAGAAGGTGGTGGCCGCTTCCTCCTGGTGGGTGTGCAGAGGACAATCAGTGGCAGGTCTGATCTGATCAACTGTCCCTTCAGAACACAGGCGGAAATTGAGCCTTAAATGGATCGTGTCAGGTTCCTGTTGTTTACGACCTCAAATCTGTCAGAACTTCTGAGTTCCCTAGGGAGGAGGATGCCCGCAAGTTCAGAAGCTGCTGGATGTCACCACTGTCCCCTGCTGTCCTGGCATCCCTTTCTTCTATGAGGACCATAGTTCTTGGTGACTCCAATGTCCCTGTTCATTGCTTACCAGCATTGCACCCACAGCCACATTCCAGGGACCCCAGCAGCCGGGAGTCTCTGCCTGCTGCCTACTGAGAGTGCGGAGAACCCATCTCTGGGAACCCAGCGCCGGGGAGCAGACACAGGTCACACCCTTTCCTAGTGCAAGGAGTTGTTTTCCAGGGCTGGGCCTTGTCTGGGGTGGAAGTGGTCTGACGGGAGCATGCGGGGGTCTGAAAGGTGGCCTTGTGTGAACGCCAGTTCTTCACCTGTGAATGCCCCCCCCCCACCATCCCAGGGACATTGATGTCATTACAGAAAACTGGGCAGGTACAGACCTTCAAGTGGCATGTCACACATCAAACAGTAGCTTTACTTTCTGGTGTGACTCTTTTTTTAATGCATGTTTTCTTCAAGTCTGAAGGGATGTTCTTACTACCAATGTCTGAACAGCTGGTGTTAGGCAAAATGTGAACTTGAACTTTAAGTTATGACTTGACACAAATCACGTTGTTTTATCAGAGAGATTCTTGCCGGGCAGTTTACAATACATCTCGCGGGGTTTGATGTCATCTGACCTTTCCCGACTGGTGCAGGAGTGGGTGGTGCCTCAGCGTGGGCTGAGGCCAGGCCCGAGGAGGCTCCCAGGAAGCAAGACGAGTTGACTCATTTCTATATAAATCAATCAAATGCAACCCAAGATTAATCTTATTATGTAACATTGTTAAAGAATCATCATGCATCTCCCTTCCACTTATTTCTAGTCTGTTTTTGTCGGAAACATTGAAATGAGCAACGATGAAGGTCAGGACGAGAAAGTGACCTTCCAGTGCATCATAAACGCAACTCCTGGACTGAATGCAGACAGGATTCAGCAGAGAGAGCACAGGAGGACATCCAGGTCTAATTCTCACTTTAGCCCAGACGTGCGCAGGCCTCAGAATGACTCAGAGCTGCCGCCTGTGGCTGCTCGCGGGAGGCACCCCAAGGCAAGTGGTGAAATGGAGTTGGTTGCTGCTCTGTTGGTGACGAGCTGGGTCCCATTTTTTAACAAGTTTTTCTTTTTAATCCTCACCCGAGGACATGTTTTTATTGCTTTTAGCGTGAGAGGGAGGGGTAGAGAGAAGCCGTCGATCAGTTGCCTTCCATAGGCTCCTGGACCGGAGATGATGCACGCCCTGACCAGGAATTGAACCTGCAACCTTCTGGTTACTCCAACCCAGAGGGCTACCTGGCCAGGGCCCCTTTTTTCACATAAAGTCAGTCTCACCAGAGAGCAAAAGCACCGGGGAGGCTCAGTGACTCATCAAAGACCAAGCCTTCTGCACGTGTACAGATCGGGATGTAACTGGTAGCAGGGCCCCGACGGCCCTGCAGGGCGGTGTGGACACTGAGCTGGTAGCCCGTGGTGACAAGGTCCGTACCACGCAGCGTGGACTCACTGTGAAGTGCATGCGGAGGCCCAGCCAGCTGAGTCCTGTTTGCATCCCCTGCTGTTCCCCCTCCGAAATAACTGAATCATGTTTACAACCTCAACCTCGATAGCAAATACAAGCCTTCCCACTTTTAAAAACTGTCGTCCCCGTGTGGGGTGGGATTTGCTGCCCGCTTTGTTCAGGCTTGCGCTTGGAAGGACTCGTTGGAATCTGGTGTTGAGCTGCCGTGAAGTTCCCCCAAACGTCCGGCACAGTGTGGGGGCTCCACAGTTCATTCCGGCAGCCTTTTGGGGAGCACATTGCCAGGACAAGGTGGAAACGACTCACCGTGTGAGAGCAGAGCCCTCGGGCTGCACAGGGCAGCGTGAAACACAAGGCGTTTAACATCAGGCCTTTTCAACCCAGAAAAAACCTCTGACTTGTGCCACTTCAGTGATGGGGTGTCATCGCTCTTCTCAGGGGGCATTTGTCATTTACTGGTGATACAATATGGTGCCCAAAGTGTCGCATTAACAATATCAGGACTAAAATTACTGAAAAGCACAAATGATGAGAATGAATTTTTAAAAATACTTGTGAATCAAAACCATCAGTCACTGTCTGTCTGGGTTTGCTTTCACTGAAATCTGCTTTGTTTTGCCAAGGCAGGTCTCAAGGGCGGAAGTTCATGGCCTGTCGGCACCCCTGGTGTTTCTGAGTAAACGCGCATCCCCTCCGTCCCCAGCTCACCTGAGCCCCCTCCTTGCCGCCTCCGGTCCCTGGCCACCAGCCATCCTGGTCAGTGTTCGGACGCATCCTTGTATGTGTCGCAGGAAACAGGCACCCAAGGTCTGTGCTGTGATAAGTCAGTGCCCACAGTCTCGTCAAGGACGTCCCTTCCCGAGTGGAGCTGACATTTTTTAAGTGCTGTGGATGTGATGACGAGGGGCCCTGCGGGGACTGGTGTGGGGGTGGGGGCCGCTGCTGCCCGAGCTGAGGCTGCAGCTGCTTATCCACCATTCTGTGCGTGTGGTTGGTTTCTCGTTGCTGCGGGATGTCCATGCCAACATCAACACCGCAGGAGAAAAGCAGTATCTGCGCATTATTCTGAAAATAGTTTTGGCTTCAAGGATCCCTGAAAGTGTCTCGGGAACCTCGGGCCTGCGGGCTGTAATTTGAGGGCCACTCTACTCAACCTTATTACGTTAAAGACATATATATATATATATATTTAATGCATTTGTAGATTCCTTTGCAAGTATCTTGTTTTTTTGCATCATTATCACTAAACAAAAGTAATTTCTAGTTGTGGTGTTTGTTTTGTTTCTGTAATCAGTTTTTTTTCTAATAAAAATAATTTGGAGGTTTTCCTTTGTCTGTGTGCTCTACAGTAAGTTAGGTGGAGTTGGGATAAGATGTAATTTATAAAATGTAATAGAAAATTCCCTGTTGGACTACATGGGCTTTTTGTTTTCTATTGGAGAGCTTTTTATTCACTTTTTTTCTTCTAGGCCATTGCTTTAAACTTTCTGACTCAACTGTGTTCAATTTTGTAAGACTTTATATGTATAAAGTTGTACCATGTTTCCTTGAGATTCAATTTTTTTTTAATTTATGGTTTTTTCTTGCTCTCACTAATTTAATTTTTCCCCTATTTTTCTTAAGTTAGTTTGCAAATTTGCCTACTTTGTTGACTTTTTAAAAAAACATGTTTAATTTTTATTGAAACATCTTTGTGTTCGAATTCATTACTATATTTAATCTTCATTAACTCCTGAGTTTTGCTTCCTTTTGTTTATTGTTCATTATACAAATTTTTAATTGGATGTTTATTTTGTTTTCTTTGAAATTTTTTGAATTCTCCTCTTTGAATTTGTGAAGTTTTGTTTGTCAGATTTTTGTGTGTTCCATGTCGCTTGACACAAACGTGTGTTCTCTGGGATTGGGGATCGCAGTTCTGGACGCACCCGTGCAGGGTGTCTTACTTGGGGCAAATTACATTGTAACTGTGGCAAACACAGTTTACGGAGTTTTCAGCAACTTGGCCTGCTTCGGGTGGACAGAACGTCCTCCCATTGGTGTTTTCCCATCCTTCTCAGACCTCCTGCGTTCGGCTGGGTCGCGGGGTTGCAGTTATTAAGAGCGGGTCCTTCAGAATAACGAAGCAGCCTTCCTCGCTCCTACTGCTCATTGTTCTCGGCCCCCTCCGCCAGAGGTCGCAACAGGGAGGTCCCTTCTGTTTCCTTACCTTGGCCTTCTGCACGGTAGCCTAACCTTTTGGTTTTTACCTTTGGAATATTGTTTTAGATGTGTTTCTTTAGATGTGTTTCTACAGAATTGTGTTGGATTTTTCTGTTAGTCCATCTAAAAGTCTTTGAGTGAGTGCATTTGCACTCGCTGATAAAGACATTCTAATGGTTTTGTCATATTGTTCTACGTTTTATTTATACGTGCACAGGGATTTACATAATCTTTCACTCTGTCTTGTGTGCTCGCTCTCTTCCTATTTCTCTTTCTCTCTCTGCCCTCCCCACTCCCCACCTGAGGCATAATTTCGGTAGAAGAAAGGTTTGCATTTTTGTTGTACCATTAGCTTTATCCTAATTCCTTTATCTACTATTCCTCAACCCTGTTTACCTGCGTACTTCCTGTGCACGGGCTCCCCACTCTGAGTGATATTGGCTGGTAGGTCCCGCTTGTCTCTTTGTCCTTCCTAATGGTTATTTTGAAATAATGTCTTTTTACCTGAATTCAATGTCTCTAAAGCCACTGACAAGTTTTTTCTAACTTTTCATGTTCTCTGTCAATTCTCTCCCCCAATTTTTAAATAAGTTTATTGTATTCTCCTTTATTTTAGAAAGATGTATTCACTGCCTCTAGAATTCACATTCACATTTACTTGCTGTTGCTATTTTTGAAGAGATCCTTCCAGTGTCTTCTGGTTTCCATTGTCCTATTAAAAAGTTAACTATCAGTCTCACTTTCTGCTTCTATCAAATGGACTACACTTTTTCAAATCAGGCTGGTTTTTGAGATTTTTTTTGCTTGTCTTTTTATTTTTTGGAACTTTTTTTTTATATGTCTGATTCTTTTATACTTACTCTAACTGGGGTTTGTAGGAGTCTTGAATCTGGGGCTTGATGTCTTTCATGAGTTTGGAAAGTCTTCAAATGCCATCTGTGCAGGGACTGGCCCGCTCCGTTCTGCCCCGGTCCTTCCGGAACCCACACTGCAAGCCCAGCGGACTCTTGCCCACTCCCCAGACCCGTGGTCTTGTTCTTGGAGGCCCATCCGTGCTTCGTCCGCATGTTCTCTTTCACTTCCCACTTTAGTAATTATCCTTTCTGTTTAGTTTATAAGGTGCTCAGTGTCAGCTATGAATGCGTTTTAATTCTAAAATTACCAGGAGTCTCTTCACAGCTTCCAGCTCTCTTCTAAAACTTTCATTGTGCCATTTCTCGCACATATTAGTCCCAGGGATGTCACAGTTCACGAGCGTCCACTTTGATGTCCACATCTGCCCCAGGAGGTCATCTGGCTGAGACCCTCCCTTGGGCACCCAAGACACCCGCAGCCTGGCTGGCCAGAGAAGGAAGATGTCGCTGTGGTCTTATGGAGGCCAGGCCGCCCCAGCCAGCTGGCTGCTGGCCACACCTGTGTCGGCCCAGCTCCTCACCAGGTGCTGGGCCTGAAGCAGCCCCTCGTTAACACGTGGGTTCACCGAACATCTGAATCCCCACTCCAACGGGCGTGAGGCTGCCCACTCAGGACACGCAGCGGCGGAGGTCCTTCCTGACAGAGGGCCTCGTGGAGCAGGGAAGAGTGGACTGCAGGGACTGAGGCCTGGCGGGGCTCCTGCAGCCTTGGTCCCAGAGAAGCTGGGGGAGGGCACTGACTCTGGGGGAGGGCGGCCCTGAGACACGAAGGAGGCCTACAGAGTTAGGACGTCGCATTTCTGTTGGGCAAATGTATCGTCTTCAGCCACCTGCCACTGCTTGCTGCACCTGACTTCCTGGGGCCCCGTGCTCCCGGGCTGAGGCTCTGCACCGCATCCTGTGCTGCCCCCGCAGGGGTCTCTGGCCGGCAGCGAGGAGGGTGGCCTGTCTGGGAAGCGGGGGCCTCTCCTCCATGGTACAGGCCCGATGGGAGAAATCAGGGGCCAGAAAACCTCTGACATTCAACACAGCAACAGTGGCTCCCTCGAGGGCTGTTTACAAACCATTTTGCATTTTCCCCACCGATGCTGGAAGGTGGGCGCTACACTCTGCATCTCAGGCCTGCCAAGTGGCCCCAGGCACCCACGTGGCCAGTCTGCGTGGAGCCCAGCCCCAGCCCAGTGTCAGACCCAGGACCTGCTGCCTCCTTGGGACACTGGTGTGGGGAGGGGCCATGGTCCGAGCTGCGCCCCCCGGGGACTGTCCTCCTGACACAGACCCAGGCCTCCTACGTCTGAGGAATGCAATCTCTGCATTTGTGCAAGCTTCTAAAGAGGCCTTTTTTAGAAGACTCATTTCCCCTTATTTAGATGTGTCTGCAGCAAGTTCCATAATTAAACTTTGAAAGCCCCCTCATTTCCATGGACATGAATGCCTTAAGAGGATGCAGCTGTGTCGTTCTTGGCGCCTTTCAAAGAAAATACACGGATGAGAAAGTGTAGAAAGATAGCTAGTTGCTTCCAGCAGTTACTCAGAGCCGCCCCCGCTCAGGTCAGTGGTGTTCGAACTTTCCCAGCCTGCCACAGAGGCGAGACCCCTGTCCCGAGCTTCACAGCACAGAGGTCTGACATTTGCCGGCCCTGAGGGACTGAGGGATGAGACAGACACACACTCCTTGTTTTGACTCGTCAGCAGCGTGGCTTTGGAGGTTCCCGTTTGTCCTTTGTGAATGGACAACTCACTGGTGGCAGGGCACAGTCTTAAACCTGCTAAGAGATGGTTTTCGGGCCCGTGTCCAATCGCTCAAGCAGCCATTGGAGCAGGAAACAATGAAACAGAAGTGCAGGGAATAAAACAAGGTCTTGTGAGGGAGCAAACGTCAGTACCTCGTTAATGCCGAGATCTTGTGTTTCATGTTCTCCAGCAAACCAGAACATTTTAAGTAGAACAGAGCTTTTGGGAGAAGAAAACGTCAGTCGGAGGGTCGGGGTCTTTGTGGAGGTGCCGCACAAGACCCTTGTAGACAAAGTCTGTCCCGCTGGAGCCTGTGCCCTCGGAGCTCCCCGGGCCACCCGGCTTGGTGTACACGGTACCTTCCCGGGTGAGCACTGCCGGGAAGGAGCGCCTCACTTCCTACCTTTGTCACGACCTCTCTACCATCGCAAAGACAGAATGGGGACAGGAGCTGTGTAACAGCACTCAAAGTCCTGAGAAACAGTGAGCAAAGCTTTTCCTGAACGTGGGGAAGCTAGCGGAAGGGGGCCCAGCCCTGGAGTCGAAGGCGTTTCCAGCTGAGGCCGTGAGCCGTGTGGCCGCTGGCGCTGCTGGCCACGGAGTCCTGGCGGCCAGGCCCTCCCACCGCCCTCCGAGCACCTCGGCCACGGTGGGTTTGCTGTCGTAAACAAGGAGAGACCTCGGGTTTCTCCAGGGGCCGTCCAGCCAGCCAGCCGCTAACGAGCCTCCCGTGGGAGCACGCTGATGTAACAAAGCAGAATTCGTTCTCCCAAATAAGTTTTAAAATATTTGAGAGACAAACAAACCAAAACAAAAATAGCCCTTGAGGGAGCAGAACGACTGTCCTTGCCTCGGTAAGCTCCGTAGCAATTTTACACAAAATCTAGGTTTTCCAAGTATTTTATAAAAACTCGGTTTTACCGATCTGTGTATAAAGCGTTCCAAAATTAAACATGATATGAGAGAAATCTTGAGAGGACAAAAGAGCAAGGGACAGTTTATTTCTTGTAAGTTCTTTGAGGCAGATTCCCAATGAAATGCATTTACAGTGTTTCTCTTCCCTGGCCAGCACCTCTTGGGTCGGAACCAGTGGGACCCTGGAGGGAGCAGACCCTTGGGGCCAGCACTTGGATCATCGCGTGGAAGAAGGGCGTTTCTGCCTCCTCGCACTGGCCCCCAGCCTCCGAAGGCCACCCAATGCGAACCGCACGAAACCAAATCCTCCAGAGGACAGGAGCTTCTGAACTCCCCTTCCTTTAAAAGAATGAAGAATATTCCATAAAACCTAAAAAACCATAACCTTTACAAATTCCACCCAGAACGTTAAAAGTACCACTTCTAAATATTATGCAAGTTTAAAGTCTTCCATTTGAAAGTGACTCTTTTAAACCTTTCATCAAATGCAAAGTTTCTAATAGTTTTCCTAAAAGCAAACCAGAGCAAGCTTTTGACAAAGCGCAGACCCTGAAGCGCACATGGTGATTGTTTCCAGAGCCGTGCGCGCCGGTTGTCCCGGCACGGAGGAGAGATCATCAGAAAAAAGATAGACTCAAGCCACAGCCGCCTCTCTCGCTGGAGGCCCGGCTGCTCACCGAGCTTGGCCTCCCTGCAGCTACGGCTGTCTCCTCACTGCGGGGATAGGTGGCAAGTGTGGACGACAGGTGACCCTGCTCTGTTCTCACGAGTGCATCTGGGAGGACTGGGTTCCCGGAACGGCTCCGAGTGTCCGTCCTCGATGGTCCCTGCTTGTTCTTCAGGCCCCCCTGCAACCCCTGCACGCCCCCGCCCCCGACATCTCACTTCCCCCTCAGCTCCTGGGAGAGTCAGGTATTGTTTTCCCTCTACCCCAAGTCGTCCATGAATTGCACTAGGGACTGTGTGGTTCTCTGTGATCTTGTCCCGGCTGTAAACTCCTCGAGGGAAAAAACTGGCTGCAGACTCCAGTGGTTCGTAGCATGTCCTGGGCACCACAGTGATCAAGAAACAGTCGGTGGGAGAGCTTGAGCCGGCCCCGCCCTGCCCCGCAAAGCCCCCGCGGGTTCAAGGCTGGGCCACGGCAGACCTCCTCCTCCCCGCAGAGACAAAGCTGTGGTGCTGGCGCTGGAGATGTGGAGGTGATGCTGCCAACTGATTCCACGTCCAACAACCGAACTTGACAGCCCTGAGCTCTGATTTCGGTCTCACTCAAATCCTCAGAGGCCCCACAGAAGTGCCAGGTGACACTCTGAGCCTGGAACTCTAATGTGAGGGGAAGCCGTGAGCTGATGTACACGGGGCCTCCTACGAAGTGGCACTTCTTCCTGTTCTCTCGGAACAGAAGAAAATTCTGACGTTGCAGCTAGGGCTCAGATTTTTTAAAATTTTTTTGCAAAAGTCAGGAACATGGGTGCGCTATGTTACAATTAGTGCACCTTGCTGCAACACATACTTGTTTTCCGTACTTTTTCTTCTTGTGGAGCGATTCATGTTCGTTACAGAAAATTGAGAGACTAATTTTTCTGGAGCTGTTGCACATACTTTCACCGTGACTAGTACCTATCCTCGCATGGGCCTTTCATGCGCTTGTCTCGGACATCCCACCAGTAGCACACAGGAGCCTGTGGCCTTCCAACTGATCATCACCTGCGGGGCACAGGCCCTCCGCAGCGAGGCGGAGGTCAGTGAGGCCGTCCAGGGACGCATCTGTTGCCAGTGATGATCAGCCGTGATTGTCATTGTGCCCACCAAGAGCAATGCTTAGACCAAAATAAAAAATTCACGCATCATGCAGGGAAGCCATTTTTCAAAGATGTCAGAAGAGATGGATAACCAAGTATGAAAACCGAAACCTGCGGCCCCTCCCTGAGCTCTGCAGGGGCCGCGTGCCCCCAACCACTCGGGCCACGGCCAGAGTGGAGCTGCTGTGGGCACAAAGCCCGGGCCTCGCTCGTCTGCTTGACGTTGGCAGCTTTGCTCGGACCACATCTTTCTCAGCATCATCACATTAGAAGCGCTCGGTCAGGATACAGGGGTCTCTGCTGGGCTCATTGCTGTGATTTCTGCCTAAGTCCTCCTAGAGCTGAACGAGTGTCAGGTCCTTGGGATCGCGGTGACACCGCTGCTCCTCCGTCTGTCCTCTTGCCCGACAATGACTTCTCACAGGTAATGCTGTGATTTTGTGTTGGCTCCTCCCTCGCCAAGGCTACAGGGAATGAATAACTTATCAGCATGCCCTCTGAGTATTTTTGCTTTGCCAGCTGGGCTCCTATGAATAACGTGGCCAGCTGCCTGCCTGTGCCCACTGTGTGCAAACAATGTGTCGGCGAACAGACAGGGTTGGGCGATGGGAACAGCTCCGTTCCCAGGCTTGGGGTCAGCAGATGTGATGCTGAGGAAGGGGCGGACGTGCGGTCCAGACCTCGGGGGCGCGGGCACAAAGAGCAGTCCGCGGGGCTGAGAACATGGGCCGGGGCTTGGTTAACTTCAGCATCTGAAAGCACTTACCCAAGCTCCCAGAGTAAAGTGGAAGAGAGCGGTGATTTACTTTTTCAGGAAAAGGTGCCTATGGGTCTTTCTG
This sequence comes from Micronycteris hirsuta, assembly GCA_004026765.1. Classification (NCBI taxonomy): domain Eukaryota; kingdom Metazoa; phylum Chordata; class Mammalia; order Chiroptera; family Phyllostomidae; genus Micronycteris; species Micronycteris hirsuta. The sequence goes on from PVJI01004313.1 coordinate 84,218, forward strand.
GTCCTGGACAGATGTTGGGGGCCCGGACAGCCACAGGGGACAGCAGACTAGGGTCTTATTGTTACTAGTTCAGCACGTGGCTTCATTTCTGAGTCCGCAGATTTATGGATCCATTGTGTGTGTGTGTGTGTGTGTGTGTGTGTGTGTGTGTGTGTAATATATGCGGGGGAGGCAAAAGTAGGTTCCCAGTGCGATGGCGTGAAACAGTTTATTCCTGTATTATTATTATTCATTAATTATTGTGTGGATTTGTATTACTTGCAAACCTACTCTTGCCTACCCCTGTATAATATGTGTGCATGTAATACATATATGAAATAATTGGTTTTCGGAGAGCTGCTTTTTTATATTTGATTTTTTAAAGACATTTTAGGTTCACAGCAAAACTGAGGGGAAGACACAGAACTGTCCCACTGTCCCTGCCTGACACACAGACAGGCTCCCCCGTGTCAGCATCCCCACCCAAGGGCACACTTGTCACCAGAGACGCCCCTGCCTGGACACACCCTCGCCGCCAGGGCCCGTAACTGAGATGCAGTTTCTCCCCGGCCGCTGTGCGCTCTGCGCCCGCGTCGTGGCACCATCCACTGCCCTCGAGATCCTCTGAGCTCCGTCCCTTCATCCTTCCTCCCAATCCCTGGCAACCACTGATCCTTTTACCGTCTCTGTAGTTTTGCCTCTTCCAGAATGTCACTTAGCTGGAATGACACATGATAAAACCTTTTTAGACTGGCTTCTATCACTCAGCCACGTGCATTCCAGGTTCCTCCATGTCTTTTCATGGCCTCCCACCTCATTTTTTTGGACCCTCGGGGCCAGCTGCCCATCTCTCAAAGGTCCACCAGGCTCTTCTCATTCTGGACAGGTTGTCCCGGCATGGCAGGTGCTCCGGCTCCCGTGAGCCGCTGGCTGTCTGGGCGTCCCTATGCCCTGCCTTCGCTGGGCTGTCAGCCTGAGTCAAGACGGTTTGGGTGGCTGAAGATAAAAAAAGTTTTGGCTACGAGAACAACCAGTGTGTGTGTTCATGAAATACGGGCCCTGTGGAGGGAGTTCCTGAAGACCTGCCCAACTCAGCTCCTCAGGGGTGGCCAGCGCCCACTGAGGGCCTGCGTGCTCCGGCCACGCCTCACTTGCCCCTCACAGCACGTGCGCTGAGCGGACACTGTAGAACTGCTCAGTGTCAAAGCCTGCAACTGCTGAAGCGGCGTTTGTCCCAGGACGTCAGAATCTGAGTCTAGTTCTGACTTTGAAGCTCTCTGCCTCCTAGGCCTGTCTAGAGTTTGGAGGGGGTGGTAGAGGTGGTGGGCCAGGGCTCGGCTGGCTTGGGCCACATTTGCTCTCGGGGCTGATTCAGGGCTGAGTGTGAGGCAGCCACGCCTGGGCCAGGGCCGCTGAGAAGGCTGGTTTGCTGAAGGAAGAACCATGAAGCCCCTACACAGAGGGGAGAGAGGGGGGACCGAGACGCCCTCTCTGTGTCTTCCTGTCCTGGTGGCTGTGTCTGTGCCCTTCAGCTGAATTTCTGTGTCTGTATGAACCAGCTGGGGAGAGTCTTGCCCTCAATAACCAAACTTGTCATGAATGGGAGGACCTCTGTTCTGATCTTTCAGGAATCTTCTACCACAAGTCAGTGCTAACTGGTACTGAAGTTATGCTAACTGGACTGGTACCTAAGTCCAGATGCCAGGAACCCAAGTCATTGGCCCTGGAGGTCTCCTTGCTCCGGGCCTGTGGGCAGTCACAACCTGCCTGCCATGTGGAAAAGGTCAATGGCATGCTCACTTATTGTTCGTTACTGAACAGATCACACCAAGGTTATTCAGCTACATCATTGACTTTGGGAGCTGAGACACAGGTGCAAGTCCTGGGCAATGGCCTTGCCATGGGGCTGAAGTCAATGCTATCAGCATCATCACTGTCGCAGACAGTGCCAGGCCTGGGGACACGAACCACCTTGTCACCAAGCTGCTGGAACATTCAAGGACCCTGGTTTTCCAAAGCCTGGCGTCTCATACACCTCAGCCCCCAACAGGTCTCCATGTGCAGGCACGGCTACCCAGACCCCCACCTGCAGGGACACGGAATAAACAAGTCGATCCTATCAGCTTAGCTATAATTACAGATTTTGACTAGAGCCTTTTCAAAGGTCAAGTATTAGGAAAAAAAAGAGCTGACCTTATTTTAGAAAACACAATGTCTCAAACTTCAAAGGGTTTCCATCAATATTCAAATATGAATCTTCCAGGATGTAACAGAATTAACAGGGTGAGGAGGCCAGTGAATCACTGAGCTGACTCACCGACTGACTTCAAGCAAAAGTTGGAAATTGGGTTTTAATGCCATCGAGGTGAGGCAGTGCACTAGGCAGCTGACCTTGAACTTCAGACCAATCCTAACCCAGCAGAGGCCCTGACTGGAGCCTGGCTGGGCTGCAGCAGGACCGCCCCTCCCACGGTGACTCAGAGGTGAAAGGGCAGAGCTCAAGACCTGCTTGCAAATGTGGCTCAGGAAGGAACACACTTTTCTTTGGAGACTGCTTCCAAACCAGTCTGAACTGAGTCACCACCCTTGATAATACTTCTGAAAATGACATGTGTTTTTCCAACTCCAACAGTTTTAAAGTCTAAGTTCTCTGTTTCAGACTGAAATATAGGTACTGTGCTGCTCACTGCAGTTCAGTTCTGTGGTCTGGGATCATCGTGGAAATAAACGCAGTTATTTGGCCACACAAACCTGCAAAGTCGGAGCTCGATCCTCAGCTTCAGTGTCTGCAAAGGCCACAGCTCATTCCCATCCAGGGAGCGGCGGGTCTGGCTCGGCCGTGGTCCCAGTCCCATGTCCTCTGTGTCCTGTGCAGTGGCAGCCGTGTCCCATCGTGACCGACACCTGCAGTTGAAGCCTGTCCTCTCCTGCTGGAATTCCAGCCACAAATGTCTTTTAGTGAGAAATCAGCAGCAGGAGAGAAATAATCCATGTCTCACGCCCATCATGCAGCCTTCATGAAAACCCGCCTGAAGTTAAAACAATAAACAAGAGTTTACATAAAAGTGTCTGAACACCCCAAACAATGAAATATTCAGGGAAGAGCTGACCCTGTTGAGTAAATGAAACGCGCCCCGTTGGGGTCTGAGCCCGTGTTGGGAGAGCAGGCCTGCCCCAAGGAGGGGAGCCTGCCAGCCCTAACTCCCGGCATTTCTCTGTCTGCGTGTTTCCCTTCTGCCCCTGTTCAGCAGTAACTGAAAAAAAAAAAAAAAAAAAAAAAAAACCCTGCGCAGTGCAGACGTTTCTGGGGCCTGCATGGGCCTGGGTGGAGAGCAGGGAACACATGAGTGTTCTCCCAACCCCACGGGGCGCCATGCACACTCCCCGGGGTGTCAGCCTGGCCGGGCGCACGAGCAGTACGTGTAACAGGAGGATGAGTGGGCCCCACGCCTGGGGGTCCCAGTGTTGTGCCACAATGAACCACAGGCTAAGAACTTGCAGGAAAAGTCCTTTAAATCTGGGGACAGAAAACAGTCACAGAAATCAATTGTTACTGGTAACTAAAACTGGCATTAGTTTCTCGTCTCTCAGTTTTTCTAATGGCCACTTTCCCAGGAGGCCCAGTGACAGAGACTGTCTCCTTTAAAATTGGATTTTGTAATTACTTGAACACACACTGGGTTTCTATGGGAGGGAGGGATGGAAGCGCCCCATCCCCGTCAGCAAGTTCGGGGACACTGACGCTCCAGCCGCAGTTCCCCAGATCGGTCCCAGCGGCGAGGACGGAGCTGGAGCCCTGCCCGGTCGTGGGTCCCAGGTCAGACGGCTCTAACTAGTTTTGTGATTTTTCAGGTGTCTGTTAAGGTCCTTGTCCTGACATTTTCTCCTCTATGAGTAGAAATATATTTTAAAAATTCTAGCCTGTCATATGTAAGATGAAAAAGCACATTTTAAGGTCAAAATGCAAGTGTGTGTGATGGCTTCTCACTTCCCTTTCAGAGGCAAACGGATCTGGGTTTGTGGCACTTTACGGGAACTGACCCTCAAGAACTTGACGTAGTCAGAGCTTAGCCACGAAGTTTACTGTGCACAGTGATGGGCCTTCAAACACGGGACATGATGACACCGGAGATTCTTCATTCCCTGTGAGGTCAAGATCACTTCTCTTTCCTCACATATTTTTTGCAAACAAAGTGTGAGCCTGAACTGTGATCTGGGAGCCAGCCTCTGCAGTTGCACAGTTTTCGCTCACTGTGCCCACAACACCCAAACCTCAGAGGAGCGAAAGATCTCCAGGACCCAGGAAGTCCCCAGGTGGGGACGTAGCTCGGCCCCATCCCAGCAACTTGTGGCTTTCCCTCAATGGTTTCAGGCTCTGGCCCAGGCCTGGTGACTAAGCCATGAGTCCCCGCCTCCAATCCCACCCCGCTCCACTTGCTAGGGGATTCCTTGCTCGGTTGAAGTTCTGTGCTTGTCACTCAGTAGCAAACACAGGAGTCTTCACCGAAGGGAACAGGGGTGCCTGGCCCTCCCCCACACCTTCTGCTCCCCAGCAGGTCTCATCACTTGTGTGTTCCCTTGTTTTACTAACTTGTTTTATTTCTGCCAACTTCCCTGGATACTTAGAGCTCCTCCAATGTCATCAATGCACCTTGAGTTATATTTCTCACACAATGCCAGTGAACTGACAGCATACCTGCTATTCACCTGGAACCAGTGGAGGGGGGTGGGCTGGCCTCAGGCGTGCGCTGCTACTTTAAGTAAATTGAATTAATTTATCCAGATTGCCAACTGCAGGAGCCAAGTTCCAGCTCTCTCTCCTCTTAAGTGGCCCTGAATCAATTGAGCTCTATTTGTTACAAGAAATTTTGATTTTGAATTTTAAAGAAAGTTAGAAAGAAAAGTGCCAACAACACTCCCTGTGCCGAGCCAAACGGGCCAGCCCAGGACCTTTTGGGGCGCCTGCTGCAGGACTTGTGGCTGCGAGCCGAGGGGCAAACCGTGAGTGTGGTCACACCTGTGAGTACTGTCACTGAACCTCCAGGTAACTGACTGGCAAAAACTCAGAAAACTATAATTTTACGTGTCAGGTGAGCCTGAATTTCAGAGTGTACAACTTAAAAAAAGAGCTTCGGATTTCTATTTATCAAACATTTACTCTAAAAAGATAGCAGCTCCATTCACGTCTCTGTTTTCTTACCATGAAAGTAAATGACCATTTTCAGGCTCTAAACCTTTCGTCTGCTTTTCCAACTGAAGCCATTGGCCAAATCAGATAAATGCAGCAGAAACATGAGGAGCTGCCAGCTGGCGCTGGGAAGACCCGTGGACTGGGGCCCCGTGGCTCATTGACAAGCCCCAGTCAAAACAGCCCCATCCTCCCTAAAAACGGGGACCAGGAACTGGAACCCCAGTGAGCAGGGGGGACCAGGCGCAGGTCCTGGGGCTCGGTGTGGGTGCAGTCCTGACACCAACTGGAAACAGACTCACAGGAGCCTCTGTTCTCCTTGCTGCTCGAGCACGGCTGGGACACGTGCCCGCGTGAGTCCTGGGGGTTCTGGGGTGCCGTCCGTGTCTCTGATGCAGGGGAAGTGCCTCTCATGACTGCCGCACTCTGGGCAGACAGAAAACGTACACGTGACGTGTTGCCCGTTACTGTCATCCTTCTGCTCACACGTCTTTCAGCCGAACGCCAGAGTTGGCCCCTGTCCCCGTCCTGCCCGCTTGCTGAGGCTTGTTGCTTCTTGCCTGGGCTTCTGCCCAAACCTGCTCATTGGCCTCATTTATGTCTCATTGTGCCACCCGCCCTCAACAAGACAAACAGAAGCCAACAATCAAAACCCAAACTCAACTGCCCTCCTCTCTGCCCGAGAACCCTCCATCTCAAACAGCTGCTGCGGGGAGTTCTGGGCCCCAGGCCCTGCCGCCCTCAGCACAGGCCAGTCTTCCCGCCATGTGCTGACGTCCAGCTGCTCTCGGTCCCTCAAGGGCACCCGAGGCCCATGGATCCCACGGCTCGTGGTCCTGACGTGCAAGCTCACCTGGCAAATCCCCAGCCTTCCCTCCCAGGTCCAGCTGGTGGGACCAAACCCCTGGGAAGAAAGGCCAGCCCGGACTGCACCCCATTCCTGTGCGAATTCTGTCTTTTACCATGAAGCACCAGGCCCTGCAGGACCTCAGGTCCTCACATTTGCAAACACAGAACACGACGCCCGTTTTGCTCTCAAGAAATCTCCTGGGACACAGACACTCCCTTCCTTCCAGCCCTGCGGTCCTCCTGGCTGGTCTTCGCGAAACTGTGTTGGCCCATAGGACGTACCGCTTCTCAAATGAACTTGTATTTTGACAAGAGACTCTTTAGCAAAGGTCATACAAAAATACCAGAGACAAAGAGAAAAAATTTGCTGTCCCAATTGCCAGGCTGAGTAGCTGTACAGAGAGCTCCCTGGGCCCCACCCACGTCCCTGGCCGCCTGGACCCGGAACCTGCGAGCTGCTCTCCAAAGACATCGTCCAGACCCTAAAATCCGGAGAGTTATTTACTCCTGGCACAGACCTGCCGAGAAACAGAGATTTTTATATTGCAAAATCCATCGTGAGTTGGCTCCCAATGGCTGTAACCTAAAATCCTTAATTATTTGGCCGGTCCGATGGTTCTTGGCCCAATCCTGGCGGCTAAACAGGAGGCCTCAGTGTCCTGAGGCCGAACTTGACATGCAGTGACGAAGCAGCACACACTGTTTTAGCTGAAGGGATGTGCTTTTCAACTCAATCTCACGCAGTAAACCTGCCTGCAGAGGCCGTGGATAAAATCTGCACATTCCTGTCCCCCCCTTCCCCCTCCCCCATCACCACACGGCTGCTCTGTGGGAGTCCAGAAAATGGAGGCGCCAGTGAGGATCACGGTGCAGGCAGAGTGCACAGGAGATGACGCATTTGACGTAGAAGCCAGTATAAATCCACAGTCAAACACAGGTGAGACCCCTCTCTGGATTTTTTCATCAGTGGAAGAAGCCCAGGGTCGTGACCTGTGACCTCTGGCTGTGGTGGTCCCGCAGGTCAAGAGCTGTGTCCCTAACTGAGCCGATAACAATGACAGAAACTGGATGTGCCCACTTCAAAGTGACTGGGGGTTTTTCCATGAGATTAGGTTTCCTTTTTATTAAACCGTCTGAAAGCTGATATCAAGCTTTCCAACTCTGTGAGCCCGAGCACTTCACAGGAAGTCCAAGCCCACTTTGTGGACTCCGGGGGGTGGTCTCATGTCTCATGTCTCACGTAAGGAGGCCCAGGTTCCAGTCTTGGCTCCAAGGCTATGCAGACAGTCACAGCAGGACTGGGACCCCAATCCGAAATTTCTGACTTCAGGGCCAGATTTCTCCAGTGGCTCCCAATGGCGTGGAGAGCCAGCCTGCACACACAGCAGACTTGTCTCTGCCAGGAAACACCAGAGAGTTTGTCTTGGTTGCAGCTGAAACCTGACAGTGACTCTGTGGCGTGGCTGATGGTGAGAGACTGACTGTGGAGCCACTGTGGGTGTGGCTCCCCCGCCTTCTGGTCTAGAAGTGGGCATGCTGGGTCCTGCTGGGCAGCCCGTCCTGGGGGCTGGTCTGGACTCTTCCCGCAAAGCAGCAGCAGGGAGCCTGGGCAGCACTGCCCTGACCGGGGCCATGCGCGTCTGAACAGGTCATCTGCCTGTGCGTGAATGTGGCATGAAGCACCAGTGATCGCCGGGTTGGACAAAGTTGCAGGACTCAGTGTGAGCTCCTCCGGGCACCGCAGGGTTTGGCAAAAGCCCGTAGTGCTGGGGACATACCGGGTGCCGGATGAAAGCGCTGCGGTGCTTGCTCCAAACCTGCTTTCGACCACGCCAATTCTGTCCGTGGGTTTCTTCACAGTACCCAAGTCTAAGAACGACCAGCTGCCTTCTCTCCCAAAGACACGGTCCTGAGCCGGCCCGTTTCTGCTTCTAAAGTGATGGAAACCCCTTGGGCCCAGATGCAGCAATAGCCCATGTGCCAAGCGACAGCCCTGTGCACGGCACCGGGGGACCTCAGAAGGTGGGGCTGGACCTTTGGCCCCGATGGACATAAGCAGAGGCATGTGTGGGCTGGGACTGCGCCATCCACCTGCCCACAGAGAGAGCACCCGACCCAGCACCCTCTGCCGGGCCTCGTGTGGTCGCCAAAGTAGGCTGTTGTAGGTGCAATCCTCTGCGTTGACTGACACAGAAACTGAAACAGAACCCAAAGCAAAGCGTGAGTTCCGAGTGCAGGGGAGATTTCAGCCTGAAGGCTCTGCCCCCAAACTCCTTGCCTCGGTGCCAGAGACCGCGTTTCTTTAGAAAAGCATTTTCCCTGCACTGTGTTCTGGTATCTTATGTAAAACATAAATCTGTCTATACATCACTCCTGGAAGAAATGATTGAAAGAAAAATTTTCTTATTTTCTGCTCGGCACACTGCACAGCCCTGGGCACGAGGCACCATTGAAGGCGTGACACAATTGAAGGACGCGAATGAAATCCCTGGCAAGGCTGGCAGCCCCGCGAGGCAGCAGCAGCGTCTTGCTCGTCCCCGACTCTCCTCTGCATGGAGCCAAGTGTCTAGCACTCAGCGGGTCTCTCCCCGGGAGCGCCCCCACCCCCTCGCCGTGCCCTGCGCAGAGTGTGGCTGGTGCTCATCTGGGACGAGCTGCTCTGGGAGGTGAGTCTCTTGAGTGCACAGAGTCCTGGCCTTGGTGGCCTCAGTCCCATTGGTGGCCTAGTCCGTGACACTGGCAGAATCAGGTTGTTTTATTTCTTGGGGCACTTGGCTCTCTCCATCACCCTGAAAAATCACCAGTGAGGAAATGACAGCGGCTACCTGCCTCCAGAATGGCTTCCCGCTGACCATTCACGTTGAAACTTGGCAATCCGTGTGTCCCTGACAGTGGTGAGCAGGGACTTCACGTGAGGACTGGGCTTTCAATGTTTCGTTGATTGTTGCACTTTGCATCCTGTCCCAGTGCCTCTCAGGGATGGAAAGATGGGGCTGGCTGCTTCAGCGGTGTTCGTGCTCCGGCAGCTTCTACCTGTGCGTTCTGCACACAAAGTCTCTGTGGCGCAGCGCGAGCCTCGAGAGGCCTGGCCGATGGCCCTGCTTCCCGGGTCAGCTGAGGCAAGAGCCGCTGCGACTGTGCCGCCGTCCTCACAGCTTCGTGGGCTCAGTGCTGACGACAGACGCTCCAGTGCGGTCTGCCCAGGGCCTGGGCCCAGGCGGTTGCAGTGTGTGGACTGAGTCTTCTTATTAGAAACTTGCACTGAGAGGATTTCTGAGAATTTTTCTCTGTAATTTTACATTTCTGGTTTTTAGTAATGATCGTGGTATGGTAATGAGTTTGGGGGTTGGGCAGGTCCTATTCGAAGCCCCACCTTCCCCTTACTAAGCGGGACATCGAAGCCCACTTCACTGCAGGTGACAGCGGTGAGCTGCCCGGAGCTGGGCCGGAGCTGGGCCGGAGGCGCCTGGTGCTTGGCCTCCTTCGGTTGGTGAGTAACTGGTGAGTGTGTCAGCAAGAACACAGGGTGGGTGGTCCCACGTTTCTTTCTTCCCTGAACAAATGACTCGACGGGTTCTTTCTGGGTCTCTGGACCCTGTGGTCATCTGGAAGGTGCACTGCGCTTGCCACCCTCACCTGTGCAGACAGTGGGCCGGTCATGGGCTCCCCCCTGAGATCCAGGGACCTGCAGTCACCCCGGGCGAGTCGGCGGTGCCAGCCTCCTGATAGATCTCCTCCTCCGTCTGCCGGCACTGTCACCTCTCAGCCGTCACTGGGCACCAGGACCTCGGTCCCCTGAAAAGTGGCAGTGTGGCCACAGCCAGGGCGTCGCTCAGGAACACCGCAGCGCCCACCGGCCCCACTGTGCGCCCCAGTCGGCTGTGACAGTGGACAGAACCCTAGAACCTGGTTGGAATTTAGATTCCTGATTACTTACCAGCTGTGTCTCCAAGGAAAAAGCAGTCCCATGGTTTCGTCTCAGAAAGAACCTGCCTGTGGACAGCGCAGGTGTGCTCCACGGAAACTGGCGCGGCCGAGAATTGGCTCACGGTCAGGGTCGTCTGGTCCCAGCTCGGCCCAAATCCCGGGCTCCCACTTGACCAACAGCAGAATCCTGTGTTGGGGGATTTCTCCAAAAAGAAAGACGACAAGGAGCGGGGTGGGGATTGCGTTCCTTTAAGAAACAAAGTACAACCTCAGCCCGATTTCATGGGGCCGAGACAAACACAGTTCACTCCTCTCCTTACTTTCTCATTCTGACTCCCAGACCCTGCAGAGGGTTAGTGAATGAAGAAAACAGAGCAGGGGAGAAAGGGAACAGGATGCCTGATTAGTGACCTACGTTAACCCCCTCTGTGTTTGGTAAAAGGGGGTCACAGCCGAAACCAGGCAGTTGAGCGAGGCAGATTTCGGGCTGAAAGCTTGCTGTTACCACTGCTTCTTGAGTGAGAGGCTGAGGAACAAATAAATTAATGCATGTAAATGGATTTTCAATTTGATGTAGCAATTATTACAATTACCAAGTTTTAATTATAATTATCAACTGCTGCTCACATATTAAAACACAGGCTGTCAAAGTGGATTAAAAAAGAGCCCCAACCGCATTCTTTTAAAAAGAGATACTTTTTAAATTAAATTTATTGGGGTGACATTGGTTCGTAAGATTACATAAGTTTGAAGTGGACAATTCTATGACACATCAGCTGGATGCTGCACTGTGTGCCCACCATCCAAAGTCAAGTCTCCTTTTGTCACCATGAGTTCGAGACCCCCGCCCCCTCTCTCTGGCGACCACCCTCCTGGTGTCTGTGTTACGCGTTTTTGTGTGTTTGTCTTGTTTTCTCATTCACTGCTTTCTGTTTTGTATTCCACACGAGTGAAATCCTGTGCTGCTTGTGCTTTTCTGTCTGACTTATTTCCCTTAGCATGATACTACCAAGATGCACCCACGTTGTCACACATGGCAGTATCCGCCCTTCTTATGGCTGAGTAATATTCCGTTGTACAGATACCCCACAGCATCTTTATTCAATCACCTGTCGAAGGACACTTCGGTGGTTCCCATGTCTCGGCCCCGTGAATAACGCTGCATTGAACCCAGGGGTGCATATGTCTTTATGAATAAATGTTTTCAAATATTTTGGGTAGAGACCCAGAAGAGGACATGCTGGGTCATATGGTAGCTCTATTTTTAATTTTCTGAGGGCCCCCCATACTGTTTTCCATAGCGGCTGCACCAGTTTCCATTCCCACCAGCAGTGAGTGAGGGATCCTTTTTCTCCACAACTGCAAAAGAGATACACTTTTAACATAGAGACAAAGATGAGTTCAAAGGAAAAAAGATGGAAACACATATTTTTCAAATACTAATTTATGAACAAGCTGTAGTAGGTATATTAAAAGCAGATAAAGTAGACCACAAGAAAAACAAATATAACCAGAACTAAGGATGATGTTTCATAATAATGAGTCAATTTGTTAAGAAAACATAATAATTATAAGCATGTGTACACCTTATGCAGAACTAGAAAATGTGTGAAGCAGAACTCGATTGAGTTAAGAAGATAAATACACAAACCCACTATTTGAATTAAAGATTCTGTCACTCAGAGCTGAGCAACAATTATATAAAAGAATCGCTAGGGATACAAAAAACTTGAACAATACAATCAACCAATTTGGCACAGTTAACATTTATAGAGTATTACAATCAACAGATGCAGAAAGCACATTTTTTCAATTATGTATGAAACATTTACTAAGATACACTTTAAATTGCGCTGGTAAATGTCTCAACAAATCTCTAGTGATTAAATTCATAAACAGTATGTTCTTTACAGAATGAAATTAAATTAAAAATCATTAATAACAGGTTACCCAAGTATATAAAAATCAAACACTGCATTTCTAAATAACTCATAGATTGAAAGAGAAACAGGAGACTAGAAAGTATTTCTAGGCTAAAAATAATGACAACACAACATACAAAATAGGTGGGATTCTGATGAAAAACAATGTTTTGAGGGAAATTTATAGCTTCTCACATCCCATAAGTGTTTTTAAGAAATCTTAAGTTCATCAAAACACACTTTAAAACATCAATAGAGAAGACGAAATGTGGGAAAGCATTCGTATGTGTATATTTGATAAACTTCTTCAAGTTGTACAGTCACAACTTGATAATAAAGAAACAATTCAATTAAAAGGGGGCTGAAGCTTTGAGCAAACACTTCGAACAGGAAGACGTGCAAACGACTGACGAACACATTAGAAAGTGTCGTCGGGGAAGCAGGAACTCCAGCCGGGGAGTGTCCCCAAAAGTATCACTGGCTCTGCATCTGCATTCATACTAAAGGATGCTTAGAAATCGATGAACAACCCCATAAAATACTTGAGTAGACTCTTTATAAAAGAAGAGATACAAATAACTTGTGAGTACATGAAAATTTGTACAACATCCTTGGTTTCTGAGGAAACGCAAATTAAAACTATAATGGGAGAAAGCATCACACTGCCCTATAATTCTCTTCCATCCTGCTTTTACAGTTGATATTTTTTAAACCACTTCAGAGTTAAACATATTTGTAACTGTGACCTTACTGGTCAGTATTGAGCTGTAATCAGCAAATCCAGCTCTCCCCAACTCAAATTATAAACATCCTGTATGAACTATAACATAAGATAATAGAAAATGAAAACTCTATAACTATGTCTTAAGTAAGAGAGGAAGGGGGAAGAAGGAGAGGGGCAGAGTGGGGGAGGAGAGAGAGAGAGAGGAAGACGAGGGAGAAAAAGGAAGATAGAGATACATCTGAAGATGTCAGAAAGGACCAGGAATTGCAAAGTCAGAGCAGTGAGCAGAAGCTGAATGCCAGACAGCCTGTAGGGTTTTCAGAAGCAAATTTAAACTTTAAACACTGTAGACTAGGCTGGGCTTCATACTCACCTGGACTTGAAATTGAGCCGACGGGCCAAGAGTGGTATTTAAAGAGGGCTAATAAAGCGTCACTAGAGAAACTAGCAACTGGGGGAACATTAAACCCATGAGCTTCAGGTTCTAGATAGAAATATAATTTTTTAAGTTGTTTTATTGTTGTTCAAGCATAGTTGTCTGCATCTACCCGCCCCCCCCCGCCCTTGACAAGATATAATTTTAAAAGGTATTTGGAATTCCACACTGCGGCCCACAGTGGAGCGGAACCCAAGTTCACACTATGATGTGAATCTTAGACCAGAAGCCAACATGTGACTATAAAAGCTAGTGAAGAGCTGGTTCAATTAGAAGGACCCCAGAAAGGTCAAATGTGAAATTCCTGTAGGTTTATAAACACAACGTAGGACTCCCCAAGGGTAAATTCATAATGAGCTTATAATAATAAAAATTAATTATAAAGATCAGAAGACAATGGCACACTGAGCAAGAGAGCCATCCAACGAAATAAGAGGGTGAATTTTCCCACAAATTCTAGAAACACTACAACCTGAAAGAAATGTAAACATAAGGACAAAAAGGATTCAGAGATTTAAAAGAATAGAATATCCATTCATTGCATAAATAACTATAAAGAGAAAGAACAAGAAAGATATTTTAGAAATAAAATACATATTCATTTATATAAATATTAAATGGGAAATATAAACTTTAGACACGACCAAAAAGAGAATTAAATAGTTTGGAAGGCAGCTGCGAGGAGACCGTTCCGAATGCGAAGCGGAGACGGAGGATGGGGTGTGAAAGGTTGTTAGGACCCAGCGAGCAGGGGAGTAAGTCCCGTCCCCTCTCCCCTCGCACGGGGGCCAGGAGGGGGCATTGCGTGGGGAGGCCCTGGCTGCAAGTCTTCTAGAGCGAGGAACACACGCTCACAGGGTCACACACAGCCTTGGGCAGCGCGGCTGAAAAAACAAATCTGTGTCTAAGAATATTATGGGACCATTTTAGAATATCCAAGACTGAGTGAAAACTGTCAACGGAACAAGAAGAAAGACAGATTGTCTATGGAGGGTAGTTGGGCTGGCAGGAGAATTCTCATTAACAGCAGCAGAAAGCGATGTAAGGGTATCGTCTACGTTATGAAGGAAAGACGGTGTCATCCTACGACTCAGCGCTGAGTGATTCAAGGGTGATCGTAAGATGAACGCATTTCTAGACAATTAATTTCACACTCTTTAACAACCCCTCACAGGACTACAAGGGCTGTGCTTCCAGAAGACACAATGGGGAAAGGACCGTCTCTTCAATAAATGGCATTGGAAACACTGGACATCCACACGCGGAAGAATGAAATTACATTTTGCACCACAACAAAGTCAACTCAAAATGTATTATAGACTTCAGCTTAAAACCTGAAACTACAAAACTTAGTCTAGAAGAAACCATAGTGGAAAAGCCCTTTCACCTCAGTCTTAAAAATGATTTTTGGGTATGGCGCCAAAAGCTCAGGCAACAAAAGGGAAAACAAGCATGTGGGACGACATCAAACTAAAAAGCTCTGCACAGCAAAGAAAATGATCAACAAAATAAAAAGGCAACCTATGGAATGGGAGAAAATATTTGCAAACCATGTATCTGATAAGTTGTTAATATACAAAATATAGAAGAACTGCTACAACTCAGTAACAAAAAACAAATAACATTTGAAAAATGGGCAAAGGATCTGTATAGACATTTTTCCAAAGAAGACATGCAAATGGCCAACAGGCATACAAAAAGTGCCCAGCACCACTACTCATCAGACAAACGCAGATCGAAACCACAGTGAGACATCTCCTCACACCTGCTGGGACAGTCACCATCAGGAGACAAAAGGGAAGTGCAGTGAGGACGTGGAGCAAAGGGAACCCGGGTGCATTGTGGGTAGGGATGTAAACCGGTGCAGCCACTACAGAAAAATTAAAACTATAACTACCATATGATCCACAATCCCACTCCGGGTATGTATCCAAAGGAAATGAAATCAGGATCTCAAAGATCTGTTTCCACCCCCTGGTTTATTGCAGCGCTATTCACAACAGCCGGGATACAACCAACCCACGTGTCCTTCGGCAGATGAATGGACAAGGAAAACGTGACAGGGATTATTATTGCAAGTTCAGGGGTGAAGACAGACAATACAAAAATATTCTGTTTTGTTAGAAATTAGTGATGAATGAATAGTAATCAACTCATTAAAATCTAAATATGTGGACGCGATAGATTATTCCACTTAATTTTTCACTGAATTTACATTTTAATTTCTAAATATATTCTTTGCTCATTTTACTTCCTTCAGGTCTCCAAAGTAACATTGCTATTTTTCTCTCTGTCAATTTCCCTGTCTTATTTTTTTCCTACCCACTGACTTTTTTGTACAAGGCTGAGGGAACTGTGATTTGACTCATTAAGATGACTTCGTTATGCCAGCTCTCACGCAGCCAGGTCCCAAAGCAAGGTAGAGCCTCTCCTGATTTTGACTAAGGCTGCCCGAAAGCTAGGTTTAAATTATGAATTGCTTATTTTAAAATCCCTCATGGAAAAAGGACTTTAAAAACCATCAATTTAACATGAACATTAAACATTTTTATAATTCATTTTTCCCTTTGCTTCTGAGCCGTTGCCTTGAGAACACCGGTCGTTAAGGAACATCCTCCTCCTGTCTGCTCCAAACTCCGCGGCCAAAGCCCCGAAGCCCTGGACGTAAATGCACACATGACGTGCCCAGGGAAGAGAAGGAGCATTTCCCCAGTGCTGTCTGGCTGCTTCTGCGGTTTTCTTTCCCAGCTCTGCTTTTATTGACTCTACTCAAGTCAAACCAATTCCAGCGCAGCCTCCATATGCATGTTTTGTTCAATGCTGTGATTTTTATTTTATATTGAATGTTAAACTGTAGAATAACTTTATTACTAATTATCTATAACTAGTGGTTACGTGTGAACTGGAAGTTTTCAGCCATGGAATCTGTGCCCAGTGCCTGCTGCATTGCGTGTGCAGTCCCGTGTGTGCGCATGGTTTGTGTATATGTGACATTTAGAGGATGTGTGCACTCAGCTGAAGACCCAGAACTGGTGGTCTCAGGGGGACGGTCAGTTCACGTGGCCTCGGCTGGTCTCAGACACACTGTGCGGGGCTGTTACCAGCATGACCTGGCAGCAGGGCAGCCGCCTACAGATCCCAGGCATCTCATGTGTCCGTCCCCGCAACTCCCCTGAAACAGGCAACCCAGGCTGTGAAGATGGGGCCCTCTGGGTGGGAGGACAGATATCTCCAAAGGTGAGAAGATGCCGGTGACCCTCACATTCAAGCATCTGCAGGCCCCAGCAAGGGTTTGGGAACTGGCCCTGCCAGGTCTGCTAGCCCCCTCCCTGCTCCATAAACCTCACACAGGACTTGCATCTTTGCAGACATGGGGGCTGCACGTGGAAGGTTGGGGGTGCTCTCCCCTCCCCCAGGCCCGGTGACCACAGGCCTCTGAAGCATCCAGACTATACAGCTGTCTCTATGTCGAGGGGACCAGTGACAAGGACAGCAGTTGGGGTGAAGACACCTCTCCCAGGGAGATCTCCAGGGACACTGGGGGACACAGTGGAGGTGGTGGGCCTGGCATCCTCCCAGGGTGTAGAGGAGACCCCATGTCTGCTGTCACCGCTGAGCCGTGGTGGCCCCTGTCAGAGCTGCCTTGTGGGACAGGGACCGGAGACTGGGAAGGACCTCGTCTGCCCCTGAATCTGTGCCGTGTTGGTCCTATGCCTGGGAAGCGGCTCGCCCACCTGCAGCGCGGGGACGCGCCCTCTCCATCCCCAGGACTGTCTCTCTGGTGTGTGCACGAGACATCAGGGTGCACGTATCTCCCCGTGAGGCAGCAGTGTTGTCTGTGAAGGGCGCGTGCAGCAGAACAAATCCAGACTCAAGCTCTCCAGCAAGGGCATGCAGAGCCTGCAATCCCGGTGGTACTGCAGAACGCAGCCCTGCCACCCGCCTTTTCCCGAGAGAACGCAGAGCCGCGTTTAATTCAAAGCCATCTAGACTTCAGGTGAAAGGAAACGAACAACACTCACTGACGCCCTCTTCTCCGTGCGAGGTAAGTGAGGGGCGGTTGGCAGACAGCCCTTTGAGGACGCCTTATCTCTCAGGTAGGTTCACACTCATCATCCTTCTTGCCAAGTGAGTCTCAGTGAAGGAGCTGGACTGGGCGGAGGACAAGGGACCGAGATCCTGGAGACATGTGGAATCTGGACTTTTCCGGAGAAGTAGAGGTGGCCCGTGTCTGGTAGGAAACAAAAGCATGTGATGATTCGTTCACAACACACCCCGTCCTCGTCAGGCGAAGAACAGGGTTGTTTTCTTCCAGGAACACAGGCCATCGGACTGACACTGCCAGGGAGACGTCCCCACAGCAGAGGACAGTTCTTCACTGGGTCCCAGCACGGGCAGCAGTGAGCCTGCCAGGGAGGAGCCTGCCTGGGGTGGGGTCTGACCTGAGTGCCTGGGAGGCCTGAGGACCCCACTCTGAAGGGAGGTCACCCAGGAACCTGTGGTGGGTGGGCGAGGCTGCCCTCACCAGGTCCAGAGGTGGCTGGTCCACTCTGCCTCCTGCTGAGCATCAGACACTGGGCCACCCTCAGGGGAGGCACGTCAGATAACCCAGGGACTGTCCTCACTCAGCTGAGAAAAGACTCTGTTTTCAGAAGACAACTGTCCCGGGCCCCCTCCGCCCTGCACCTCATTTCAAGGCAGAGGCCCAGCGTCTGGTGCTGAGCGGCTGGGCTGGAGCCGGTGAGAGGAGGCAGGGCAACTCCAGCGTCCTCCCACAGTGGGCGGCAAGACGTAGGGCATGAGGAACGCGACCTTGAAGTGAGAAAACTGAACACACTGGTTCATGGGAAAATGGACTTTATGGCCCAAGAGACGGCGTCTTCACTGGATCCCATGCTCTCCCCTGAGCACCGTGGCCACCAGCACAGGCTCGGGCCCAGGACGGGCCAGCCGGGCTGTGGACAGCAGGCCCGTGTCCGCAGGAAGCGAATTAGACACCATCTTCCGGGGTAGCGTTGGACACGTCTATGGGCTTAGGGTTTTGAAACAAGACCTGTGTGAGATGTGACTATGTTCTCACACCCTGTCTCTGGACGTGGGGCCACCCTGTGACTCTGAGCCCCGCAGGCACGAGGAACAGGGTGCAGTGACCCAGTGTCCCGTGTTAGGGCAGCCTTTGTTCAGGGACACCTGTTATTTTAACAGCCAGCTGTCCCCCAACACGGGCCAGCTGGGCTGATACGAAGTGCGTTTCCTCTTTGCAGCCTGGAGCAGCAGGGGCCGTGGGTGGGCCGAGAGGTAGCGGGGTCCCGCCCTTGGGTAAGTGGCTGCCCAGACTCCTGAAGACATATCAGCAGTGTGAGCAGGACGGAAATTTTCTCTCTTCATCAGTTTCCTGCTGAGTACTTTTTTAGCTTTTGTGTGGTGGTAGGAACAGAACAGGGCCCTGGAGAGGAGGCTCCTGGAATCCACATTTCCGTTTGCCACACTTAGATTGCGTCGGGAAACGGTTTATTTGCTTGTTTATTGACTGTGTGCTGTGGACTGTTTTCCAGCGACGCGGCCTGTCACTGAGCATCAGAGCCCGGCGTGCGTTCCTGTGAAGCCCGCGTGTGATGTGGACGTGCTGATAACTGGTCCACGTAACAGGAGTGTGCAAGAAGACGCCACTGCTATGGCTTGTTTTGTTTTGCTTTTGAGGTAGAAGGAGAGCAAGAGCAACGGGCAGTGACTAAAGGAGAGGCTGGAGGGGTCAGGTCTGGGCACCCAGGACTGACATCCAGACAAAGGCTCTGTGGTGGGTACATGCCACACGGGCAAAGTATGGCCCAGAGCCCACTTGGCTGAGGCGAGAACACCCGGGCAGGAGCACAGAAGGACACACCGCAAAGGCACCTGGGTGCACAGGTGGAAGGCCAGGATGCGCATGAGCTCGCTGTGACGGCCAGTGGGGATGCCATCGGGGTAGCCACTGTGCCGAACAGTGTGGAGGCTCCTCAGAGAGTTAAGAATGTGACCCAGCAGTCCCTCTTTTGCATATTTATGCAAAAAATATGAAAACACTAATTCAAAACCATATACGTACCTCACGCTCATTGCAGCATTTACAACAGCCAAGTTATGGACAAACCTGCATGTCCGTCGACAGGTGAATGGACAAAGAGGACGTGGTGCATACGGAACATCGTTCAGCCACAAAGAAGATGAGATGCTGCCGTCAGTGACACAAGGGGTGGCACCTGAGGGTATCACGCAAAGTGAGGTCAGACAGGACAAAAAAGCCTGCTTTCACTCATGCACGCAATGCAAAACAAAAGAAACAAATAAACAAACAAACCAAACTCACAGACCCGCACAGCAGAACGGTGGTCGTGGACGGGAAGTGGGCAAAGGGTTGGAACGCGGAGTGCATGCGTGGAGAGCATGCTGCACCAGGCACCGTCACCAAACTGCAGTGCTGTGCCCCTGACACTTAGATCACGGTATTGGTCGATGTCACCACACTTAAAAAAAAGAAAAATTATTACCCTCCATGCCAAAAATACAGCTTGGCTGATAAACTGATTTTTTTTTTTTTTTAGATTAAGAGCTCATTTTCTGAAAAGCAATCCATAAAATAAAATCAGTGAGGGGAGAGCTTTCCAAGTTAAAATGACACTGTAATTTTATTAGCTGTACCTTTTTATTCCGATGATGTTTTTTAATGTACTGACTAGTTTATAAAGTTTCGAGGGGATGTTGAGCTTCCTGGGGCACCCCAGAAACGGGGCATGTGTGTTGTAACAAGACTGGCAATATTAAAAGCCACGATGTCATCTTCCGGCCAAGATGGAGGCGTAGGCAGACACACTGTGCCTCCTCGCACAATCAAAAGAAGGACAACAAATATACAAACAAATCACAACCAGAACTGCCAGAGAATCGAACTGTATGGAAGTCTGACAACCAAGGAGTTGTAGAAGAAAACACTCACCCAGAGGGTAGGAGGGATGGAGCTGGGCAGCAGGGCGGAGAGGACTCCCAGCAAGGCAGCGGCTGGCGGAGCAGACAGTGCCATGTTCAAGTGCAGATAAACCGGGAGGAACAACTGGGGAGCAGACAGACCCACAACCCAGGACCTCAGTGGGGAAATAAAGCCTCAGACCTCTAAGTGAAAACACCTGTGGGGGTTGAGGCAGCAGCAGGAGAAACTCCCAGCCTCACAGGAGAGTTCATTGGAGAGACCCACAGGGTCCTAGAATGTACACAAACCCACCCACCTAGGAATCAGCACCAGAAGGGCCCACTTTGCTTGTGGGTAGCAGTGGGAGTGACTGAAAGCCAGCAGGGAGCCTAGTAAGCAGCTGTGTTTCCTCTTGGACCCTCCCCCACGTACAGCGTCGGAATGCAACGAGGTGGGTTACCCCGCCCTAGTGAACACCTAAGGCTCGACCCCTTAAAGTAACAGGTGAGCTGAGACAAAAAAAATGGCCCAAATGAATAACCAGATCAAAGCTCCAGAAAAAATACAACTAGGCCACGAAGAGATAGCCAACCTATCAGATGCACAGTTCAAAACACTGGTAATCAGATGCTCACAGAAATGGTTGAATATGGCTGCAAATTAGAGAAAAAAATGAAGGCTATGAAAAGTGAAATAAAGGAAAATGTACAGGGAACCAACAGTGACAGGAAGGGAACTGGGACTCAAATCAATGATTTGGAGCAGAAGGAAGAAATCAACATTCAACCATAACAGAATGAAGAAACAAGAATTCCAAAAAATGAGAAGCTTAGGAACCTCCAAGACAACTTTAAATGTTCCAACATCTGAATCATAGCGGTGCTAGAAGGAGAAGAGGAAGAGCAAGAAATTGAAAATTTATTTGAAAACATAATGAAGGAAAACTTCCCCAATCTGGCAAGGGAAATAGACTTTGAGGAAGTCCAGGAAGCTCAGAGAGTCCCAAAGAAGTTGGACCCAAGGAAGCACACACCAAGGCACATCATAATCACATTACCCAAGATTAAAGATAAGGAGAGAATCTTAAAAGCAGTGAGAGAAAAGGAGACAGTTACCTACAAAGGAGATCCCATAAGACTGTCAGCTGATTTCTCAAAAGAAACCTTGCAGGCAAGAAGAGGCTGGAAAGAAGTATTCCAAGTCATGAAAGGCAAGGACCTACATCCGAGATGACTCTATCCAGCAAAGCTATCATTTAGAATGGAAGGGCAGATAAAGCGCTTCTCAGACAAGGTCAAATTAAAGGAGTTCATCATCACCCAACCCTTATTATATGAAATGTTAAAGGGACTTATCTAAGAAATAGAAGATAAAAAATATCAACAGTAAAATGACAACAAACTCACAGCTTTTAACAACCGAACTTAAAACAAAACTAAAACTAAAACTAAGCAAACAAGTAGAATAGGAACAGAATCATAGAAATGGAGATCACACAGAGGGTTATCAGTGGGGAGGGGGAGAGGGAGAGAGGGGGAAAAGGTACAGAGAATAAGTAGCATAAATACTAGGTACAGAATAGACAGGGGGAGGTTAAGAATAATATAGGAAATGTAGAAGCCAAAGAACTTATATGTATGACCCATGGGCATGAACTAAAGGGGGGGAATGTGAGTGGGAGGGATGTGCAGGGTGGAGGGGAATAAAGGGAGGGAAATGGGACAACTGTGATAGCATAATCAATAAAATATATATATTTTTTAAAAAGCCATGATGTCTAGAAAGAGGGTGACCCCATGATGCTTGGGTGTAGAAATCCCTCATGCTCTTCAGATTTACGATTTTTAGTTTCAGTTCTGAAGGGTGTTTCATTTTCAGCAACCACCTGTATAAATAATTCATTCTCTTTAAATATGCTGAAAACAGCAACTGCAGCCACTGATGGTTTGGGAGGGAGGGGGCCCGGACGTCACTGTCTCCGAGGGTTTGTGATGCGGAGCAAGATCTGAGGCCGCTAAAGTTTTTTCCTTGAAGTCTCATAAAATCTCACAATCATGTTTCTTCTGTGTGAAGTCAAACAGAAGGTGAGTGCACAGCTGGGATGTTTAGAATTGTACCAGTTTGTCCTGCTTCACGGGAGCCTGGAAAGGCCACACATAACACACTAGGTACAGGGATAATTTTAATACAGTCCAGTGTCTTACTTTTGGTTTAATGTAAATTAAATTTGTAGGTGATCTGTCCATTTTACATTTTAATCTCCTTCTGAAAGAGCGTGTGTACTCACACAGTCAGCACAGGATGGGCGGGAGCCGAGGGAGCTGAACGGCTATGTGAACTAGTGGGACTTGTTCCACTTATAGAGACAGCAGTCTGCATCCGGAAAGTCAGCTAGTTTGCTTTTAAACACAGTTCTGGGTGTTGACTGGGGAATAAAACCAGGCAAAGAACTGAGCAGACTCAGAGTAACATCAGCTCCTTCCACCAGCTTCCCCTGCCTTCGGGGTTTCCCATTTGTAGCTCGTGGGGCGAGCTCAGAATATTGTAGAGAAACAAAGGGTGAGAGATGGGCAGCCGAAGTCCCGACCCAGCAATCGCCTTCTGCACAACACGAAGTCTCCCGTGCCGCCCCCCCATGCTAGTGGTCCGGGCTCCCTGCACACGTGGGCATCAGCTGAGTACCTGTGATAATCACATGCATTTAAATTTCATTCCAAAAAGAATTGTCAAGCTTCCTCTTTGACAAGAATCTACATTTTTTTATACAGGTGGGACATAAGTAGGTGTACAGTTGTTCTTATTGAAAGTACAATAATTAATAAATAATAATGCAAGAATAAACCCTTTTGCGTACTCTCAGCTGTTAACCTACTTTTGCTCCGTGCTGTATGTTGGCTCCTGTTAAAACCTGAGTTTAGACGCTTGTGTGCCAGAGGGCAGGGGTTTGAATGTGGGCACAGGGGGCAGAGGGCGAGTCCAGCCAGGCACAGACTGATCTGGACCGCAAACACCGGCAGCACGTGGATGGCCCGTCACTCCCTTCCTCGGAGAGCCTGTGTCCTCCTCGTGCCCAGTGTGGTTCGCAGGGTCACACTTGGCTGAGGGTCATTGGAAGAAGCAATTATAGTGCAAACTAGAGAACTCCATGAGTTTCCCTAACAGAACATTTAATGTTAGTTATTTGTCAAAAAGACACTTAGTTTGATTTAAATGTCTTGAAGTCTTGTAGTGTCCAGCAAGTAAGCATTTTACTTAACCTATGCCGCTCTTTAGCCATTTTCGGAACAGGAGGCAGAATTAATCATTAAACCAGTAATAGGTGGTCCATCTGCTGGTGCTGCAGTCACAGGGGTAGCGAGGCTGCTCCTGCCCTCGTGGGTCATCCAGTCCCCGGGAGCTGTGTGCACAGCACCAGACACACTGCGCGCCTTGAGTCCTGAGAAGAGCAAAGAACTCGCTCATCCTCTTTGACTTCTTCCCAAACCAAGAAATTGTTAAAATGTGAAAAGGAAATCTGAATGTTTGTTCCCTCTGAGAATGTGAATATAGAGCTAGGGCCGGGGTTTGTGCCGAGAGGCGGCACGTTCCCCTCTGCAGGGGCGGGGCAGAGTCCGCGATAGCAGGAGGACGCGGCGCTCTCACCAGCCAGCCACAGGGGACGCACACTTCCAGAGGCCCCTGCAAGGGAGGCTGTGTGTCTCCAAGTCACACTGTCCGTCTCTTGTCAGAAGACCCGTGGAGACGGTGGTTTTTCAGAGCAGGCCTTCAGGACAAGCCAGTCACTCACTCCTCTGTTTGCTTGAGTTCAGTCTGATGTCAGCTTAAAGCATCAGAAAGAAACCTACTGTGACAGCGTGAATTTGGCTCCCTGTGCAAATGCCGTCACTGAGTTGCAATTCAACATGTACGAGCGGATTCGAGGGTCACAGTGAGAAACGGGCCGCCAAAGGCCGCTTACACTTCTGCTGAGCAACTGCCGTGGCAGCTACCCCAGAGTCTGAGCCGGCAAGCTCACTGCAGTGCTACGTGTGCGTCTCCCTCTCGCCGTTTCTCTCTTCTCTGCCGTTCCCGCATTCATCTATTTATTTCACCAACACACGTTTACACAACTGCACTGGATTGGCAGCCATCTGAGGACGCAGAGGGGATGGGAGGGGAGGCTCCCTTTGAGGAGCTCAGTCCCTTGGTGGGGGTGGGGGGGTGTCAGAAAACTGAAAGGCTCTGGGCTTTAGGTGCGGAGACACTTTTTTTTGGTCATAAGCTATAAGAAAAACTGAGCGATTGGACCAGATAGAAAGGAAAGAACACAGCAGGTTCGGGGTGCTCTGGCCAGGGGCCGCAGGATGAGTCCGTGCTCGGATGTCTGACTCGGTCCTGTAGAAAATGGGGTGTCATGGGATGAATTCACATGGAGAAATGGTCTGACCGAGCGTGGGTTTGGAAAGACACTGTGGCATCGGGGTTAGAGTGGATGACCGGTGGCGGACGGCTGTGCATCCGGGTGTTAGAACGGGAGTTAGAACGGTCCAGACGGAGGGGACTGAAGACCCAGACATAGTGATGCGGAGGTTCAGGGACGCGTTCCTTCTTCACATTGCATCTCCTCTGCCTTCGGAATAGTGTCTCCCTCTGTCTCTGTGTTTCTTTTAAGTTTCTCTCTTATTTTGACTGTAGATACATCTATATGTGTAATTATATAAATGGTATTTTTCCTTTTAGTATCGCAATAGTTTTCCAGAACAGGCTGTTGGAAGGGCACGGGGTATATAACGGGACTAAAAATCGGAGGAGAATTGACTCTGTCATTTCTCAAGCCTGTGCTCCAACGCCCTCCTGTAAAGGAGAAAAGGACGTTGACACGGTTTAGACAGGACTGGTTTCAGGGCCCCAGGACGCGGAATCTCGACTGGCCTCTCTCGGGCGGCTGTAGCCACAGCTTTACTGCGATGTGCTGTTTGGGTTGAACCAAATGCTGACCAGGTACTATGGGATCGAGCTTCGGTTACTGAGACGGAAGCAAATATTGTTATAGAGCCTTTATTCCAGCCCTCAGGTGTAGCAGCACACATATCCCCACTGCGTTGCCTTCTCCCTGGTTTCTTCATGTCTTCCTGAGATCGTGGGTCACGGGGGCCTGCAGGTGGGGGTGGCCTGAGCCGCCCGCTCTCCGCCCCCCACCCCACCCCAGCCCCGGGGCCGGTCACAGCGCCCACTCACTCACACCCTTTGCATTCCTCTCTCCAAAGAGCCATATCTGCTTTCAAAAATAGGAACAAGGCAGGAATTAGTTTCCAGAAAATACTTTTTTGGACATCTTCCCAGCACAGAGCATTTTCCCTCTCTCATTCTCTGGAGCTTTCTCTGGCCACGCCGATGCTTCCAGGAAGAGTTGACCCAACGCAGAACGAGAGCCAGTGTTGCATTAAGCACTGGGATGTGGGCATGGCCGGACATGCCTGCTGCCTGGAACTCCTCACCCTCACTCCCGCCCACCTCAGAGGCCACCGCACTCCTCCCCACTGTGGAGATCTGCCACCAGTGCGGCCGCGTGCGGGGGGCAGGGGCAGCGGGGCTGCTCCTGTGGAGGCACCTGCTACAGCACCGAAGAGCCTGACTCCCTGTCCCACATTATTGAGCTCTAGATCACACGCAGCCCTGTGCGTATGTAAGGTGTGCGGCGTGCGGGTAGGACACGTGTGTGGGGAAGTGATACTCGATAAGGCCAGTTAGCATCTACCATCTCATAAAGATCCAGTGTTTCAAAAGGAAAAAGAGAAGACTTTTTTTTTCTTATGATGAGAACTCTTAGGGAATCCTTTAGCCTTATTCTCTGAACGCACGCACGGAAGTTGGTATTTTCCCATCAGTTTTCGATGCAGGGAAACGGAGGTCTGGTCCCTGAGCTCCTGGGGCCCAGAAAGGGACACAGGGGACGTGGCAGGTGGCAGGTGAGGAGGGGGAGGGGCCACCGCCAGGGCCCTGGGCCCTCACCCTTCAGTGGCCCATTCGAGTGTA